>SZYD01002517.1:0-92406 GCA_009363875.1 Mikania micrantha
TTTGAAGTAAGTTATAGAAATATCCTTGGATGTTCCATTTAAAGATCATTATTTTATACACCATCAAATTACTTATTTAAGCAAAATTACATCAAAAACATACGAAGAAGACGATTGCATACCATCACACCCTCTAGGTTTGGTCGGCAAAAGTGCTTCTTTTCTATAAATATAAGACTTTATGTATTAAATTTGTGAACTTTTAACCTTATAACTTGTGTTTCAAGATTTTTAGTACTCACCACCTTTACATTTGTTGACTTTCTTGAGAAGCATTACAAAAATAAATCTAAATTTATATTACCTATTAAATATTTATAGGTATCTTTTTTAAATTTTAAGTTTTACACAGTTTTTTCTATTAAATATTAATAATTTTATTTAATTTAGTAAATAAAATGATTACTTCATAAGTTATATATTTAATATTGTAATAAAATATTTTTAAAAACAATATATGATATGCTATTTAAAATATATAATTTTAAAATTTATTATTATAATCTGTGTATAGTATACCGATGTTTTTTACCTGGTAAATAAATAACTATGCTTAACTTTCCTATTATTTTTCATCTTATTTAATCAAAACATCTTTAAATAATTAAATGGCTAGTTGGAATCAATGTTCTTTGAATTGATGACACACGTTGTGGGACTTTGGAATTTTTAAAGAAAAAAAAGTCCCTTTTTATTCGACATTTTGCGGCTTTTATAAGCATCTATAAACTTGTAGATGCTTTTTCTTTGGTGCAGAATGATATGGATTCCATTAATTTCAATTTACATTATGCGAATGTTTCTTTTTTATATTTTTTGATTATTTTTTCTATTATTTTTATTATTATTTTATTTTCTGAGTTGTCAATGATATAATCAGAACGTATTGAACCTCAAGGTTTGTGTCGAATAAAGAACTACACTCCTATAAACATATTATTCACTTAACAATTAATGAAAATCACCAAAATTTACTAATCCGAAAATGTTATAAGTGTTAATGGTCCTGTGTTCGAATCTCACGAGTATTTTTCTAAAGTATTGAGTTTTCTTCAGAACTGTTGATTTAGTGACGGATATAACCGGATGATACTCCCGGTGATACGATGATACTCAAGTTCCAAGAATTAGCCATTAAAAAAACGAGTCTTAATGTATCACTAGCTAGCCACCTTCACATCTTTCTACTCTAATAAATGAGTATATTTAGGAGAAACATGTTTCAATCTGGTTAAATCTCAAATTTGTTTTCCCGTCTCTCTCTGCTAAAAATTTTAACAATTTTTAATAATAAGTATAAAAAATATAAATCTTCTTATTCTATCAATTTGCTAATTACTAAAAGTTGAGATACAATTATAAGATTTAATTTATAAATTATATTAAATTTATAATTTTATAATTATTGAATATCATTATTCTTATTATTTGTTTCATAATTTTTTGATGTTCATATATCTTATTTCACTAATAGTTGTAAGTGATAAATTTAACATATAAATTTTAAAAAAAATTGTTGTATGTTACATGTTATATTTATTGAACCCATGTAATACATGGGTTTCTAATGCTAGTCTCAAATAAATAAAAAGGAACCCGCATATGAAATTGTATATAAAAGTTTTAAACTAGAGTCTGAGTTGAGTTCAAGCTTGCAGTCTAATTAAACAAGTTTGAACTCGTTTGGTTTTAGATAACTAAGTAAAAAAATATGAACAAGTCAAGTCAAGTTCAACTTGTTTGAGCAAGCTTCAACTCGTTTGGTTTTAGAAAACTCAATCTCAAGATTGTGCCGATTTAAATTCCATGTCTAAAGTTCGAGTGGCTCGCTTGTAGGTGGTTTAATATTTAATTGTATTTTATTTACATATAGATTTAACTATTTAGATGTAACTATATATAATATAAATGGAATATTCCCTTATATATACAGTATAATATTTAGTTATTTTTAATAATTCATATATAATAATGCTAGTTATATAAATAAATGATATGTCTAACTAAACTTGAGACATGAATATTGGGCTAGAGTTTATTTAAGTTTAAAACTTTTAACGAGCTAAGGGGTTGTTTGGTAGGGTCTGAATAGAGTCCTGTATGAATTGGTCATATTCAGACCGTTTGTTTCAAACATTTGAATGTAAAGAAATGTCTGAATGAACATTTGAATGAGTATGGATGAAAGAGGTTGGCTCCTTTCCACCTCTCCAATCCTCTCCAACGAAGACCTCTCCTTCCATTGACCTCTGACGACGACGAAGAACTCTCCATTCTGACTACATCTCTCTGTTGCATAGTCGTTTTTATGTTCAACCAAACAGTCTTAACTGATTCAGCACTTACTAGTTCAGAGCCTTTTAATCATTTAGACATCTTACGGATTTATCACTTAATGGTTTAGAAGTTACCAAACGGTCCCTAAACCTAATAACTCACAAGCAAAAACCTAGTAACTAAACATACAAACAAAAAGGTCCATTGTAGTAGTAGTTTCCAAAGGTATGACTCGCTATCATAGCTCATATCATTTATATGTTTTGTAGACTCGTTCATGATATGGTAATATGGTTAATGATACTTACACGATCCATTAGAAATTTGAGCAAAACATTATACTTTTCTTGCAAAAATTCAAAATAATTATTGTTTTCTTGCTTGTTTTCAGGGTGAAACCTATTTGAGAGACCAAAATCAGGTGTTTCAGATACCATCAACAACATTACAATCTTCTTCCTCTCAAGAATTTGTTCAAATAAAAATGCCTCCTCTACCACCACCGCCGCCTCCTCCCCAGTTTCACAAGAAAGTGAACTTCAACATGTCAGCATCACCCGAAACATGTTCATCAAGAAACAAATCTTTAAAGAAAAACTTGTTGCCAAAATTGAGTTTTAAGAACAAGAATACAATATCATCAGGCTCGGGTTCTTTATCACAAGAGAAATCGTCGTCTATTGCAAGATCATGGTCACTTACAAAGATGTTTACGAAGATGACAACACCATCTCAACCTTTAACCGCGATCAGAGTTACTAGTCCTGAGCTTGGATTAAGAAGAGCAGGTGGTTCACTTAATTTGCAAGTGAGTTGTATATGATTTTCTAACCCTTTAGTCCCATGTGCTATAAAAACAAAACATATATTTCTATGTGCTATCAATTTTTAACTCAAAAGTACATACTTAGAAGATAAAAGGGGGTAACTTGTAACTAGTTATGCATGTGGGCTTTGATAATGAATAGAAGTAACATATCTCACTTTAATAGTGAGATTTACCGAGTCTGATTTATAATAGTTGTTATAAGTGGATTTATAACTCGTTTGACCAAATGCTTTCTTTTTAATTAAAATTTTATGTTTGACACACTACAACTTGGACTAATACCATGATTGCGATTTGTAGACTAAAGTCAGAGACCATATACATCGATCTCAATCGGTGCCTATTCTCAATGAAAATACACATTATAAGCGAACAGATTCCTTTTTCCGAGTGATTCCTACAACTTCACGAGCGAAAGATCTTGATGCCATGACTCCAACACATATTTCGACGGACGATGAGGGTAATTTTACTAATTTCTTGTGACCTAACGAACATCGAACCAGTGTTTGTATGTATGTTTAGACAACAATTATGTTTTATTTAAGAGGTGAAACTAAATGTACTTGTTTACCATTTCTTTTGATCTATCTTCTAAGAATTTTTCTGTTTATCAAATCATCTCTACTTATTTCACAAAAATGTCATTTTTGGTCCTTTAACTTTTAAGTTTTAAGAATACTCAAAACTTTATAACACTCAAAAAATTTTAACTTTTAAGTTTTAAGAATACTCAAAAACTTTCACAAAATGTCATTTTTGGTCCTTTATGCATATATTATATATGATGATTCTATATCACATAACAAGATGATTAACGGTCGAAATTTATGAAGCCGATGGGGATGATATAGCCGAAGAAGAGGCCGTTTGCAGAATATGTTTGATCGAGTTATGTGAAGGTGGAGAGACCTTAAAAATGGAATGTAGTTGCAAAGGTGAACTAGCTTTAGCTCATAAAGAATGTGCCATAAAATGGTTTAGCATGAAAGGTAACAAAACATGTGACGTGTGTCGTCAAGATGTTAAAAATCTACCCGTTACACTTCTAAGAATCCAAAGTACCATTAGAAACCAGGGTGATGGTATGACACAAGCCCATGATAGTCATGTTGAAGTTAACGCATACAGGTATGTTTTAAATTTTATAAAGTTTATAATCAAATTTAACACTTAATTAATTAATTAAGATGTTTGTTTTTATTTAATTTGGGCAGTGATATATACCGTGTGTGGCAAGAAACGCCGATTCTTGTTATTGTTAGCACACTTGCATACTTTTGCTACCTTGAGGAAATTCTGGTAAAGATTTGTCATTTGTGTGTGTTTTATGCATGTTATGTTTTGAAAAATGGATTTAGTTGGGTTTTAAAGAAAGAGGCTATTGCATATATATATAAATTACATAAATTACATATATACTTGATCCGTTCTCAAAGTAACACACTCGACCTTTTCTAACTAAATTAAATTATTTAATTTATGGTGATTTTATTCTAAAAAGTGTATTATTGTGAAGGTTGGGAAGATGGGTGCAAGTTCAATTGCTCTATCTCTTCCGTTTTCTTGTGTATTAGGGCTTCTTTCATCTATGACTTCTTCTGCCATGGGTAAGCTTTCTATTTAAAATAAAACAATAAAATAAAAAAAAATAAAAAAAACATGGTAATCGTCTATGTAAAAAAACTGACTCAAATTGGCTCGTGAAATGCTAAAATTATACCTATCTCAAGCTTTCATTAGAGTTTACCTTGTAAACAAGCTTGTAGCCGAGTTTTCTATATCAAGAGTATATTAGCTCATAATTAATACTTATGTTTGGAAGTAAGCTGGCAAAATATACTGGTTGGGTAAAAATTAAGAATGAGTTTAGGTCATGGTTGCGCGAGTCAAGATTAGTTTTAATCAAAATCAGTTTGCGTTTAAATGAGCCGTTTTAAAAACATTACTTTAGTTTAAGTTAATATGAGTTGTAGCTAAACAAATAGTATATTCGGCTATTTTTAGCGATTTCTTATCAGATATATTAATGATAATTTTTACCCATTTGAATCCATTCAATTCACATAGTTTTTAGGACACACTTCTTGACTCATATTACGTTATGGCCGGCGCTAACCATATCAATGCAAAATATAATTATTTTTCACTCATATCAATGAGTTGTAGCTAAACAAATAGTATATTCGGCTATTTTTTAGCGATTTCTTATCAGATATATTAATGATAATTTTACCCATTTGAATCCATTCAATTCACATAGTTTTTAGGACACACTTCTTGACTCATATTACGTTATGGCCGGCGCTAACCATATCAATGCAAAATATAATTATTTTTCACTCAAATCAAATTATTTGTCATAATTTGAGTCAAGATTGTTAGGTTTAACTTGAAAGGTAATTAAATAAAAAATTGCTTAAAAAGGTAAAAAACAACTGTTATTTTACTGGACTTGTCATTTTTGTAGTAGATTTAAGCTTTTTTTGTATTGTAAGTTTTTGTACTCTATTTAAAAATACGATACAAAAAAGAAAATACAATTCTAGTATAAAATAAGTGTTTTTATGTTTTTAAAAATTCAATACAATATTTTAACCAAAAGTATATAAACATATTTTTTTACCAAAATTTTCTTTTTTGCATTAAATGTTATTTTTGGTATTACATTGAAAATTACAGTAAAAATCGCAAAAATATAGTAAAAAAAATACAAACACGAGAAAAAATAATTGTTATATTTTTAGGTAAAAACATGTTATTAGTGGGTTTAAACCCTATGTTAAATAATACAAGTAATTAAAAAACGAGTATTTTTAAATATTTCAATCACAAAAACTAAGTATACACAAAAAAGAAATACTTAAATAGCAATAATAATAATAAACGAATTAAGCCGAAACTTGTAGCAATATTCATGAGTCTAATTCGAACTTCATATGAAGCTTGAGTTTTAGAAATTGAGTTTGAAATGGTCAAATTATATACTTTTGACATCTAGATGTATTTAAACTAGAGCTGACAAAGTAGTATGTTTGTCGTGTTTAACTTGTTAGAGACGACGCGATATCATTAATGCAAGTATAAAACATAAACACGACTTGTTTAACACTTGATTTGGTGATTTAAGCACGACAATTTTATATTTCAAGTAGCAAAAAAGAATGATGAAAACAAACATTCTAATTTTTACTATTGTTAAAAATATATAAAATTAAAAAGTGAACTTTTTATTAAACATGTCTAATAGCGTTTTGTCAAGTGCTCGTGTTGCCCGTTTTAATTTATACCCAAGTTTTGTGCATGCAATTTTTATAGTTTATATAATAGATTTTACTTTTTTTTTTTTTTTTTTTTTTTTTTTACAGTTACACGAAGATTTGTTTGGTTATATGCATCAACTCAGTTCATATTTGTGGTCATTTTCACGCATATTTTTAAACATGTGGTAAGCATACAGCATACTTATAATTTTATGTTATTTTTATTGAAATGTTTAGCAAACATATTGCAACCGGCCATTACAATATTGCTATCACTTGCTAAAAATATGAAATAAATATATCATTTAATGTTTTATTTGTATCATATGAACATACTCACTTTGTTATGATCGTGTTTCTATGACTTTTAGGTAAAAAGTCAACTAGTTATATCAATTCTTCTTGGAACTTTTGCGGGTTGTGGTTTAACAATATGTGGTAGCACCATTGTTCTTGAGATCTTGAGGTTAAGAAGACGATGGCATAGCATATCAAATCGACATCGCGGTTCTCCAATCGTTGAAGTGGCACCGCCATCAACAATAGTGGCAGTGGACCCTTCATCACCAGTATCATTATCATCACGACCATCATCATCATCATCGTCATCGTATATGACTTCTAGAAATGTTTTTCATCTCGATTCACCAACACATGAAGTTGCATCACCACCGGCGCTATCATTGCCACTACCTCCACCAACACCACCACAACCAGTGTCATCACTGACATTGCCTCCGCCACCACCACCACCGCGAATGACATTGTCTCATTTGCACCAAAATGAAAGTCGCAAAAAGACATAAAGTCTTTTAACACCACCATCGCGAATGACATTGTCTCATTTGCACCAAACTGAAGGTCGCAAAATGACTTAAAACTTAATTTTGTGTTGTTTTTAAGAATGGGAATTTTATAAACTTAAGGACGCTTTTAGGATTATAAATTCGGATTTCATTAATAAATATGACGGGTGGGTTAAATTAACGTTTGTGTTATTTGTATCATATTTATAGATTATTTTTGGGATTTATTTCTTGTTTTTTTTTCCTTTTCTTTTTAATTTTTTGAAAATGTTTAGCGGAGATGTAGTGATTCGTGGAATTTGATTTGTTGAAGGGTTTTGTTGTACAGTTGTCTTGCAAAATATTCAATATGATATTTGAATTTTCAATATGGTTATTTCTATCGTTTGTTTAATAAAAATAACTTATATTCTTAAACATTTTTATATATGATAAACAAGTTACTATATTAGTACATCATATGTTACACACTTACACGATTTGAATCCGAAAATATAAAAATTGTCAATGTAAAAAATGTGTTTCAAAATTTTATATTTTTATAGTAATTTTTTTAAGTGTGTTTCTAATATTAATATAAATATAAATAATAAAAATTATTATTTTAAAAATATATAAAAAGAATATTTAAATTTAATATTTATATTCAATATTATTATTTATTATAAGTTTTATTTAATAAGAAAGAGAAACAAGAGATTGAAGTTGGATTTTTTTGATAATATGTTGTGTTCTTAAAGAAACTGATTATTTATTAGAATAATTAGATTTGAGTTAGGTTAGTTTGAATTTGACTTTTCATTGTATGATTCATAGATTTTTTTGAAATTAAAATTTAAATTCAATGGATGACAAGTTTCTTTGAAAACAGAAGTTAGTTGTAACTTTTTTTTTTTTAAATTCAATGGATCATTGACGGCTTATATACTCACCTGATCATATCCACACCTAATAGGAGGAAACCCATCATAGGTGAGAGAAAACCCACTATCAGTATGAAACCCATATTTTGTCAATTTCAGTATTTTACATTGGTCTAGCTTCCTAATATTGAAGTCACATGGTACATGCTCTCAATTGTAACTTAAATGAATGATTCTTATCTGTTCGAGTACGCTAAGTAAATGAATTCATAGATCCTTCCAACTATCGAGAGAAAATTAAACCGAAGTAGGTACCTGCTAGTGTTATTGCTCTCGTATAATCATCGCGTCCAACACCTACTACTATCGTCGGTGTGACCACTATAACTTCCTCAATCGTTGTCATTGTTCCCTTAAGACTCTACCAAAGCCATTGCCATACCACACGTCCCAACGGATGTCACCACTATCGTATTTAGCCCATTACCACCCTTGCACACGTCTCCATTGTTGACTCCACACCTCATTGTCATAGGCACAACTACATTTCAACTTCGTTAACAAATTAACAAACCCAATGTAAATATTTGTGAAGTGGGAATCAAAAGTTGAATACATAAACTAAACTTTATTAGATTAGGCTAAAATTGTCAATATTAGAAAGTGTATTTAGGAGTCAGTTATGTATATATGGAAAAGACAAAGGGTTGCTATGTTAGTTTAGAAAGTTTAAAGCCGATTGTAAGTGTTATAGATACTTAGGAGTTGTTTGATAGCATCTAAATAGATCTGAATGGGTCTGAATCTGAATTCAGATTCAGACCGTTTGTTTTACTTAAAAAAACATGTTTGAATGGTTGCCCACATTTGAATGGAGGTATGAATCATTCAAATCAACAGGGTTGGCAAAACTGGTACCTGTTAAGACACGATACCTGTTTAGCAAAAAAATTACTATTTGGCTTTTTAGTTTTTTAAAAATAATAAAAATTAAGAGTCTAAACTTCATCATTTTTCTTTTTTGTTACATAAAATATAGACTGTCATGCTTAAATCACAAACAAAGTGTTAAACAAGTCGTTTTTATGTTTAAATTTGCATTAATCGCGTCGTCTGAAACTGTTATTAAAACTCGTTAAGACCAGTTTTGCTACCCATACAGATCATACAACAAGTCTGAACGAAAAAATTAGAAGGGGTCCTCTGCCCTTCCTTTTTTATCCTTAGCATCAGACTTTACTCTCCCGTCGCCCCCAAGAGCCCAGCTTCGGTCGACCTTCGCTCAGCTCCGTCAGCCGTCGCCACCCTACCGTCGGCCGTCTTCACCCTCCCATCTGTCGTCGCCACCCTTCCATCTACCGTTGCATCCTCCCAATCGCCCCCCACAAGCCACAGCGCCGTCGCCTCCTCCCGATCTTCACCACTGGCCTCTCAATCGGCCTCTATTGTCATCTTGTAAGCACTATTCTGAACCTTGATTGTGTTCTCGTGTTTGTTTATGGATCTCGGAGATGATGGTTCAAAAGTTGAATTTTTGGTTCATCTATTTGATTGAATCCGGTATATAAGCCTGGTTTCATTTGCCTATCTTCAATTTTAGTTATGTTCCCAGTGTGTTGTTTATTTTTTATTTTTATATTGATTATGATTAAAAGACGTAAAAGGGTAAAATAGTAATTCTGCATATTCATTCACATGTTAATCAAACAGTCTTAACTAACATCTTAACCATTCAGCATTTAATGGTTCAGATGCTACCAAACGGCCCATAAACTTGATAATCTTGACCCACAACAAGATAAATTGGTAAATATGGGTAAACAATTATTGAATTTTAAGTTAAAATGTCTAACAATATAATATAGAACGGATTGACATGTATATGGATTGAAATGTGTAACATTATGAAATAAAACAGATTGAGATGTAGCAGCTTAACGCAATGTGGGTCAAGATTAGTAATTTAAAAACTTTGTAAATATATAGATAAAACATGTAATATTATTGAAATAACTATTTTTTCGTTAGAATTCATTATAACGTAACTAAATTACTTATTAAAAACGACTAATTTGAAATTAATTTTGCTTAAACCACATCATAACTCGACTTGTTTAAACCCGTTACCTAATTCAGCCAACGTCATTTTGTCTGAACACTTATGTATTTTGTTGTGTTGAAACACTTTAATGTATTTATGTTGTATTGCACAATGTAATTAGAGAAGATTGAATTAACTTAAATTATAATAATAAATGGACTGAATTGAAACAAATGATATGTATAAATAGGTGATAGTAATTTTATGAACAAATGATAGTTATGTAATGTAATGTGCAAGTTTTTGCAAACGGTTGAGACGGATGCCATACATATAGGAACGGTTTGAGTCGGTTTGTAAACCGGCTATAAAGCCAAAATCTCGAACCTCTACCAAACCGACGGTTCGGACCGGTTTGGAAACCTGTTTGGCTGGAACCGGTTTGTAGATCCAAACCGGTTTTTTGTTCACCTATACTTGTAAGAAAGAATCTAATAGTTAACATTGATGACTTGTAAGAATATGCCTCATTGCGGTGCACGCATATAATGTATATGTGTGGGCCTTTAAGGGGCAAAAGTAAAAGTGCACTAATTTTAACGTAATTTTAATTATTTTGTGAAAATAACGTTAAAATTATTGGGATGATCAACTTCAAACGATAACTTTGAGCCGGTGACTCTTTCGGAGCAGCCTCTCTATCCCAATTGGGATATGGGTAAGGTTTGTATCTATCCTTCTCCCCCAGACCATACTGAAAAGTGAGAATATACTGGGTAAGGTTGTTGTTGTCGTCGTCGTCGTCGACAACTTATAAGAATCTGATTATGAAATCTTAAAATTCTAGTAGTGATTATAGTAAGGAGCTAATAGTTTAAAGTGAAAAAAAAAAACAATGATAATTTGTCTTCAATCTCTACATTTTATTATTTTTAAGGTGGAAGGCATGCTTCAAGGTATTTATTCTTCTTTAAAGCTATATGCAATTCATTTTCTACGGTCGTAGGTCGGTTCGGTTCTGTCGTTCGAAAATACAAGGGCTTGGTTATTTATACTCATAGCTTTTTTATGTTAATATCATGTCGTCACTATAAGGTATATGCTTATACGAGACATATAACCCATTTGACATCTATTGGTTAGATAGTGATATACGCTTTATATAAGACATATACGAGATGTTTAGGCCACTACGTACGTATCAAAGCCCGATTATTGATACTAAATAAGTCTAAACAATGATTTGCCCATATGATGTGTGTGTGAAGAAGATTAGTCTAAGCACGACCCATTTTAATTTTATTTTTTGAAATGAACACGCTTACAAAGAAACAATTGTGTCGTGTTTTTATATATACATTTCTATATACGAGATGATGTACGCGTTCTAATTTCGGAATTATAGCGGAATTCCGTCGCACGAGCGGGAGAGTCCACTAGTTTTTATGATTGTGTATCTTTTGGAATTTGGAATCTAATCCCTATCTCCTTCCATTGATTCTCTGTCTTTCTGACGAATAAATCGTTGCTGGCGGCGCACAGTCCGCTTGTACTCCATCGAAGGAATATTATATATGTATTCAATAAACCATACGAAGATAGTCTCCAGATTACCCCTCTTAAGCCATATTCCAGGTGTTCTTTGAGGGTTTGTTTCAAATTTTTTGTTTTTTTTTTTCGTTTGTGCTGTGTTTTAAACCAATCATTTGGTGTTTTTGGTACAATTTAAGGTGTACCCAAGTTTGGATTATCAAGATTTCGTCAACAGAACAGGGGATTTAGAGGTGAAGCGATAAGGAAAATGGCATGGAGTTTGGATCGATGCGATCAGGGTATTGATTGCAGTTCCGGGATCGTTCTACCTGCGACAGAGGTTTATGCTGATGAAGCAATCGAATCATTACGAGCTGGCAAAGTTATTGCTGTTCCCACTGATACGCTGTACGGCTTCGCATGTGATGCCTGGTATGTTTGTTGATGTTTCTTTTGAATTTGTGAATGCACACCATGTGTTCGACGTTTTGCTTCTGTGAATGAATTGCTAGTTTTAAATGGTAATTGTCCCGGGGCAGAGGCCGACCTAGTTGACATGGGATGAGCGGATTCATCAAGATTTGTTAGAGTTACACAACTCGGAGGACATGATTAGTGATAAGAGTTTTTGGAGATGTAGGATAAGAGGGATCCCGGATGATTTAAGAGTTACGTTAGTGGTATTAGTCCCACAACTTAGGATTCGTAGATGTACGTATGACATGATGCTATGTTGGATATATTTCTATATGTTTGCATTGGTTTCTTTAGCACTTGGTTTTATGCCACTTCGTTTGTTTAGCTGTTATCTAAGTATATGTTTCGTCCTATAACAGTTATCTGTTATATCTGTTATTTTTACATAACTTTGTGGGTATGTGCTATGTGGTTTTGACTATGTGTGTGATGATTTATGCTGATTTTCGCAAATGTGTTATATTATGTTGTTCGTAATATCATGAAAATAAAAATAAACAAATAAATAAACAATCAAACAAAAAAAAAATGTTTTTTGAGCCGGGGTCTCTTACGAAGCAGCCTCTCTACCATATTTGGGGTTCGAGGTAAGGTATGCCTTTATCCTTCACCCCAGACCCTGTAAAGTGTGATTTCACTGGATACATGTTGTTGTCGTCCCGATGCAGCTCTATAGAGGCAATTAATAGAATATATGACATCAGTTTCTCTTGAATTTGTGGATGCACGATAGGTGTTTGACGTTTTGCCTCTGTGAATAAATTGTTAGTTTTAAGTGGTAACTGTTGGTTATTTGGGTACTGATGCAGCTCTATAGAGGCGGTTAATAGAATATATGAAATTAAAGGGCGTAAGCACACTAGCCCGTTAGCGATCTGTGTTGGCGATGTGAAGGACATTCGGCGGTTTGCTGTTACTGACCATCTGCCTCTTGGCTTGCTCGAGGGTCTCCTTCCTGGGCCGGTAACTGTTGTGCTAACTAGAGGTTTGATCACTTACTCAGGCTCTGACGCTCTGTATGGTTACTTTGTATGTCCTATGAAAATTGATGAACTTTCTTGTTTAGGATATCTTTAAGAAGTTGAACATTTTGAAAGTCCAATAATTTGTTTTCCTGTCATTGACGTTCAATTGGTGGATATCAATTAAGGTCAACAAATTGTTTTTTGTTTGAGAAGGGTATTCATGATATTGGATGGATAGTGAACAATTTTTTTTTTTTGGTGACCGGGGAACACATTTATGTCATAAACCCCGGGCCCCCTCAATACCCGATTAACCAGGGGGAATGGGTAAACTGCAGGCCCCGCACCTGGGTTGGTGGCCTTGCGGAGAAAATGTCACCCCCATAGCTAAAACTCACGACCTCAAGATTGAGGCTCCACCACCCTTACCACTAGGCTATCTCCACATTTGAACAATTTAGTTGGAACATGTTAAGTCAAGCATTGCAATTATGGAATTGAGCGTAAATGAACCTGAGCTTGTGTAACTTGTGTGAAAAACATATGTAGGTTTTCAGCTTCTCTGGCTACCTTGCTTAAGGCTCAAGTTTGGTTCAGTGTACACAAGCTTGGTATTATGTCGTTAGTCGAGTCCATGAGGGCTTTTAATATCAAAAATTAAATTCTGGAGAGAAATTAATGAAACACAATTAAAATTTCTTAATCCTATAATGAATCAAAGACTATAAGTTAAACTATAAACTATAAGTTACAAGCGGTTAATATACGTTGTTCATAGTGTCAAACAAGCCCATTTAGTTAAAATATTCAAACGAGCTGTCTTGGTCAGGCCCGGGTTACGAAAACGAGTCGACACAAGTTGTAGTGTGGTAGAGGTGCAAAACCGGCATGTCAAAACTTGTAATTTTATGATAAGTTAAAAGAGCTCATTTTGGGCAGACCCACACAAACAAACAAACTTACCTAGTATATTTCCACTTTTCAGTAGGGTCTGAGGGAAGGATGAATACAAACCTTAACACTATCCCAGTTGGGATAGAAATGCCGCTCCGAAGGAGTCCCCGGCTTAAACTTATTGTTTTAGGTTAATTATCTCAAAGTTTTTAACGTTATTTTTACAAAATAAGTAAAATAAAGTTAAAGTTAGTGCAATTTTACTTTTGTCTTTGAGGGCCTACACATATATAAATTATATGCGTGCACCGCATATGGGGCCATGGGCACCCACACAATATATGTGATTTTTTTTTTTCTGAGTTTAAAACTAATTGATGTCTTCTAAAGGATTATAAGAAACTATATTGTTACACTGGTAATTTAGTTTCTGAAATAAAATGAATTAGTAGGAACATTTTTGGTGACATTACATTAGTTTGACCTGCTCGACTGGTTCAACCCGTTTTCGTTTTAGCTAAAAAAGTTAACTTTGTTTTTAGGGGAATCAAGTATTCTTGAGAAGTCGCTAAACCCAGGATTGGATAGCATAGGAATTCGAGTACCTGATTCGAACTTCATCAGGATGATAGCCCGCGGCTCTGGAAGTGCACTGGCCCTGACTAGCGCGAACCTTAGTGGTCAACCAAGTAGTGTTGACATCAAAGATTTCAAAAGCTTGTGGGAACACTGTGCGTTTGTCTACGATGGCGGCATCCTGCCAGCTGGACGGGCTGGATCAACTGTTGTCGACCTCACTATGCTTGGGAAATACAAGATACTGAGAGCAGGGAGGTGAGACTAGAAATTTATTATGTTCAATTGAAGATGATCTTATGAATGGGTTGATTTTTATTATACTCGGCAATCTTGACCCAAGGAAAATGGGTTGGTTTGGGTGAATAAGTATTGTATTTTGGGTTGAAATGGGTAGCACTATGACATAGAACGGGTTGAGATGGTAACTCCTTAACACAATGCGGGTTAAAAACTATGTAAATAGAATGGATTCAAATGGATAAAAATTATTAATAATATGTTTGATGAAAAAATCACTAAAGATTATTTAAATTGACTATTTGTTTAGTTACAACTCATTTTGACTTCAACTACATTGAAGTTTTATAAAAAATCCATTTATACCTAAACTGACTTTGCTTAAAACCTATCTTGACCCGCACCCATTCTGACCTGAATTAGTTCTAGCCAGTTACCCGACCCGCCCATTTTGCCGGGCTTAATTTATGTTTGATGTCAAACGGGTCAAACCATAAAAATTCAGCGAAAAGAATGAACTGAATGGGTTTAGTGGGTACAAGCATTGACCCGTTAAGGCCAATGTCTGACTTTTATATGAATTAATTGGGCAGTGCTGAGGAGGAGACCGTGTCGATATTGGAGAGGTATTCTCTACAAGACGCAGGAGCTACTGCTTGACCTTCCAGTCTTTAGAAATTCAAAATCTTGACTTCTTTAATGTTTGACTTTGACTTTGACTTTTCTCAAGGTATGTAAACTTCCTCGGTCTTGTCTTTCGGTTCCAGATATGGGTTTAACTTCCTTTTCAGTTAGGTAACTTGGATCTGATGCAATGTGTTGATAAATTATGTTCTATTTTGACCCTGTGTGGTCAAAGACATCAAAGGGAAACATGTTTACAGTGTAGACTGTAGAATATTGCTAATTTAATAAATTACATGTTCTTTGAGTAAATAAAACCTCATTTGAATGTAAAAACTTAAATCATGGATGTTCTTTTCATGGTGTGACACAACTGACTAATAAATGTTAAAACTTTGTCATTCAACAAAAGGCGTAAAAAATAAAAATTTCAATCAGGAGTGTTCACGGTAGGATTTTTAATCTTCAATAAAAATGATTATTAGGTTAAAAGTCCAGAGATGCTTTTAAAAATGAGGTCGATGTTGTCCAATGGTTAAAGCTCTACCAGCTTCTTGTAGGCTTACGTCTCTTTAGGCTCCGAGTTTTTTTTTTTTTTTCATTCTTCTTCGCCGGCCACGAAGATCTTGGTAATTGGATAGATTTACTATATAAGAACTTTCTCAAACTAAATTAACTACTTCTTAACCCACTCTTTTGACATATTTTCATATTTTAAATTAGAATTTTTAATCTAATAATAATTTTTATTTAATATTAAAATTAAATTAAAACATTGGCTTGCAAGCAACTAACTGTCATGAGTTTTTTACGAGACAAAAAGGTAATATACAATTTACATGTCATTTTTTAAACTTTTCGTTTTCTTCTGATAAGATTGTTTGGTTAAGTTTAGTTTCTAAACTATTTGTAAGAATTTTATTATGTAAATTAAACATGTTTTACTAAATAAACAGATAATTTTGCCTATGAATTAAATTTAAAAAAGAACGACTAAGGAATCAAAAAAGAAGAATTCATTTCATCAGTTTTCTTTAAATCAAATTTTCAAAAGAATGAGATATAATTCATTGTATCACTTGTTTTAAAAAAGAAAATCTTTATAAGTTTAAAATAATAGAAAAGCAATTAAAGTGTTTAATTTGAGTTTAAGGTTTAATTTTTTAAAAATTAGGTTATTAAAAAATAAAGCTTAGATGCTTATAATTAGGCAATGGATTAGACTAACATGAATGATTTATTAACTATTGTAATGCAATGATAACACAGAAACTTTACAGAAAATAATTTAACTATTTTTTTGAACAGTGTAATAAATTATTAATTGCAAGGTGATGTCTTGCAAATTCAGTCTACTAGTTGGGGTTTCACCTTGTGACCGTGAGATCATAGGTTCGAGCCACGTCAGGGACGATTTAAAGGACATTCAGGTGAGGGAAGGAATCTTGAGCTTAATCTCGGGTTCTGGACCAATGGGGGGTGAGGGTTTACCAATTCCAGTGGGTTCCCGCTCATCTGGTGTGGTCGCATCTTACCTCTGCCTGGTGGGTCGTATTAACACAACATACATAGTATATAGGACCGTCGCTATTATAAAAAAAAATTGTAAGGTGGTGTCTCAAGTGTTGGAATTGGTGGTCTCGTGTTTGCTAACTCCAGTTGTTGATTAGTTGAAAAGGTATGCAAATCATTTGCATGAGTTCCCTTCTTTTTTTTTCAACGGCAATTAACTATCTCGTTGTGCTCCCTTCAATTACCCTGGCGATTGATAGCTAAGATCGATTCCTCGATCTCCGACCTTGAGACACGTGTGCCCCAGATGCATAGGAACCGGATGGAATCCGTAAACCCTCGCCCTCCATTAGATTCGAACCGAGGATTAAAGCCCTGATTCTTTCTTTCACCTGGATATTCATTAAATTGCATCCAACAAGGTTAGAACTCAAGACCTTCACATTGGGAGGGTGGACCTTTACCAGTCGAGGCAATTCTCCGGATGCATGAGTTCCCTTCTAACAGTAGGGCTTCAAGACTTCAAGTAAAACTGAACGTGGAAATACATGTGGTAATGTGTCGGTTATGTAGGTGCAAAGGTCATGAAAAACTCATGGTAATTTGTAGATTATGCAGTATTGCAGTGACAGATTCAGAAATTTGTTTTGCGAGAGGCAAAAAAAATTTATGCTAGTTTGAGGATCGTTATGTAATAATTTTTCCCCCTCTATTCTGATCAGACTATGTCGAATCAGGTCAGTTAATTACTAAATTTTATACATAAAAACGTAATATAAATACAATAAATCTAAAATTGTTCTTATGTCTGGCAAAATGGACGGATTGAGTTAGTTTAAATAAGTCATTTATAAAAACCATCAATTTCATTCAAGTTCAAATGAATTGTAAAAAACAAATAGTTTAATTAAATACTTTTTAGTGATTTTCCCGTCAAATATATTATTGATATTTTTACATGTTTGTATCCATTATATTCACATGTTTTTTGTTAAGGTGTTACTCATTTCAACTCATTATATGTTCTAAAGTTATCATTTCGACCTAAAATATAATAATTGTTTACTCAAATATACATGTTTATCTTGTTATTAGTCAACATTGTCAGGCCCACGTGTTCAATACGTAGTTTTATTTTTTAAATATATCTAAAACAACATCAATGCTAAAATATATCCAAAGCAACATATTTGAAGACTTCTTTAAGTAACTCTATTATACAAAAACAAGTGAAACTAATGCGATTTATTATATACTTTTTAACACTCTCAACTTATCTTTCTTTCCAAATAACCCCTTTCGATAAAACCTTATATGTTGTATAAACACAAATACACGAGGGGTTTTGATGACGATGATGTAATAATGAATATGGACCTAAGGGTTACCTTCTCTTCACAAGTCTCGTCGCGAGACATATGTAGTGAATTTTGGCTTCTTTAGGTTACAATTTAGTGAATACATTAGGTAAAAATCTATACTTATATAACATGTCACATAATGTTATTTTAGACTATTCACGTCACATTTGCTACGTGACAACCTTTTATGTTATCCACATACATATTTAACAAATTTACAGATTAATTTATTTAATACAATCATGTTAAAATTTCAAATAAAAAAAACTAATATCCATTTTTTAAACATTAATGGAAATTTAATCATTTCAAACTTTCTATTTCAATTAATAAAAACGTTAAAAATTTTATGTTATTTGTATATTTATTTTCCTATCAGTGATTGATTTATAATGCTTAGTTTTTATATACTTTTGCGTAATATACATATTAATAAGCTAGTATAATTTAATAATACACTACTTAAAACATATCTTGATTTATTTTAAAATCCTTCTAATTAATTTAATCTTCTACCAACGAGGCAGTGCATTAACGGTACCCCGGAATTCTTCCAAATGAAAGGTATCGGGTTCGAAACCCTCCCACAGCGATAAAGGGGTCTGTGGGAGGTCAGGGGTTTTCTGTGAGGTTTCCTCCTAGGGTGGCTGTGGGGGTTCATGAGATGTCCAGGTAACTAGACCTTGGCGACATGACCTGGAAACAACTGGCTCACACGATTAAGACCTTCCCCGTTCAAAAAAATTTTTTAATCTTCTAAATTTAACGTGCATGTATGTAATCTAGAAATCAATCAATGTAATTAGTATCAAATTATTCCCCATACAATCAGTAGCTAAGATATCGACCGATCAAAGTCATTTCAGTCGTCATTCTAACGAACAACTCAGAGTAACAGACATCTGTTACTTCACATAAGAAATGATGCTATGAACATTCAATGATCAATCGTATGATGATATGATGATTTCAATCTATAGATCAAAATGCAGTAATGCTTTCCAACTCAAATTCAGTTCAAATTCAATTTCAAATTTCAAAAACTTATCTAGAAGAACTCCAATCTCGCCGCCTGACCGTACCGTGCTCGCCGGATATTCTGTTGTCGCTTCCGGTACAAAACTCCTCCGAATCCGACAAAACACGCGGCGGCAATCAATCCAAACGCAACACCGACCTTCTTTCCACCGCTCATTCCACCGGATGACGATTTCTCCGGCTCGTCATCCTCCGTTTCAACGGTATCGTCACTAGCTACTGCCGGTGCCGGTGCCGGAGAATACGCTGGCGGCATATATCGATCCGGTAACAGATCTGACGGTGAATGAAGAGGTGGAGAACCGATCGTAGGTGAAGGAGAAGGAGATGCAGAATCAACTGAAATTGAGTCGTCAGAATTACCTGATTGGGGAGGAGGTGCCGGTGCCGGTGCCTGTGTCGGTGACGGTGAAGGTGAGGATTCCGGCGGATCTGATGAAGAAACGGCGAGAGTTATGAGAAGTGTGAAGGTAAGTACGTGAAGGAGTGCATTGATCGCCATTGTTGTTGCAGGTGAATCAGATTGTTGAAGATGAATCGGAGTTTATGGATGAATTGGAAGATGTGAGATTGAAGTAAAGCGATTGATAAACGTAGAAATGAAGAGATTAATGAACGTGAAAAGTTTTTAATTTTTATCATCGCCGTTCGTTTGGAAATAGGCGTAAAGATGACAGAATTCATGCGTTGACATGCAATCTTTATTTTATTATTTGACTACTTAAAAAAATATTAAATAATGAAATATAATATTATTTATTTTAAATAAAATATTATGTATTTTTAAAAATATTAAAATATGACTTATAAATTAGAAAAAAACCAATGATTATTTGATAAAAGATAGACGAGAAAAATTAAAATTAAAATTTTAATTCATATTCATATAAATATTTAACAATAGAGAGAGACTGATAAATTAATTTCGAAGTACTCAAAGAACATTTCTTTCCGTAATTGGAATAATTATGAAATAAGCACGAAAATGAATAATTGAAATGTAACATGTTTATGGGAAGTTAAAGTATTGTTTTATAAAGTTTATGGATAAAATGTAAAATTTTTAATGGTAGGTGTAAAGATAAATTTAAATTATTAAAAACTTGAGAATGTTAAATTGAATTACAAAGTTTGTGAATTAATCCTACAAAGTTTTGAAAGTTAGGTATTAGAAATAATTTTAATTTAGGGATTGAAGTTAAATAAAAGAAACTAAACACACAATAAAAATATAGAAAGAAAGATAAAAGTATAAGAAAAATAAGTTAAAAGGAAATAAAATAAGAAAAATTAAGAAATAACAGAAAAGTTTAATTAATTTTGGCTGGTAACTTGAGCACAAATAAGAAAAAATTAAGAAAAAATAAAATAAAGAATACAAGACGATGAATTAAAGTGAAATAAAGAAAAATCAAAACAAACAAACATAGACAATAAAATCCTACTTTAAAGTAGCGTATGAGAGATATATGAAAACAAACCTTAACCACATCTCAAAATGGGTAGAGATGTTGTTTCAGAAGAGACTTTTGACTCAAAAAAGAAAAATCAAAAAGAAAATTAATAAAATAAAATTAAGTACTAAAAAAATGAATTAATTATCTAAACTTCAGTTCAATTAATAAAAAAATATATAAAAAACGTAGGCCACCAACCATTACCTTTTGTATTTTAATAAAATAAGTTTTGGGTTAATTTAAATATATCTTGTACTCACGTTTTGCTAAATAATGGTTTGCACGTAAAATTTTATCCCATCACGTGAGACATCTAAATAATTTATGAACCAAAATAATATCATAAAACATACCACAAATTAATTAATAATTAAATTACACCACCTTCATATATTTTATTTTCAAAAATAAATAACTAACAACAAATTAAAAAAAAAAATATATTACTCCACATATATAAGTGATTATTGTCATATACCAAGTAGACATTGATGACATCCTACTGGCTTATGCGTCTCCATGCTTCACAACAGTAACCGGGCAAGAGCTGTTATTCACGACATATTTGCTCACACTGCCCATGAGAACCCTGCAAGCACAAGTAACACTCAAAGCGCGTGTTCAAACTCTCAATCGAGCGTATCGATCATGCCTGGAAAAATGGGCGGGTTGGGTCGGGTTGGGTAACGAGTCAGAACGGGTTCGGGTCAGGATGAGTGCGGGTCAGAACGAGTTTTAAGCAAAATCAGTTTGGGTCTAAATGGATTGTTCTTAAAAAACATCAATTTAGTTTAAATTAAGATGTGTTATAAGTAAACAAATAGTACATTTGGATAATTTTTAGTGATTTTCTCATCAAATATATTATTAATCATTCTTAAATGTTTGAATCTATTGCATTTATATACTTTTTTAGTTACCCGTCTTGACCCGCATTGTTTTTAAGTGCTACTCATCCTAACCCATTCAATATTACAATGTTACCCATTTCAACCCATTATACTATAATTGTTACCCAAACCAACCCATTACCTTTAATATGGGTAAAAATTGCTACCTCTAGTATCGATCAAGGGATCGAGAGATTAATACCTCTTCAACTTGCCAAGCCCGCGGTTACCCACGATAAGATGGTCTAGCGGAATGTTATCAACGGCTTCACATAGTTTGTCTCGAGGATCTCCCCAAAAGATTTTCAAGATAACGACCACCTGTTACAAATAAAGGTCAGTTGCTTATAAAAGTACAATGAGTATAAATATGATAAGAGATAATCAAATCATATTTTTTGTTTATGATATGAGTGTTACAATGAACCCAATATCTAATGTATTCTCTTTAATAAAAGAGAAAATTACCAAAAGCATCATTGTTAACCACCTTTTTACCAAAATAATCAATCAAATTCTAGTGTCTAAGACGCCTCTTTAGACGCCCCTTTAGACTCTCTTTTTGTGTACTTATTTTAAACATACTGGCCCACATGTCGGCGGCTTTGTCGGGGTGTCTAAGACCCCTTTCTACCGGCGTCTTAGACACAGCCTTAGACGCCCTTTTTTGTACTTTTTGTAAACATACGGGCCCAAATGTCGGCGGCTTTGTCGGAGTCTAAATAGGTGTCTATGACCACTTTTCTATTGGCGTATTAGACGCCGCTTTAGACGTCACTTTAGACGCCCATCTGGGCCCGTATGTTTCCAAAAAGTACAGAAAAAAGGCATCTAAAGAGGTGTCTAAAGCGGCGTCTAAGACGCCGGTAGAAAAGGGGTCTTAGACACCCGACAAAGCAGCCGACATGTGGGCCCGTATGTTTACAAAAAGTACAGAAAAAAGGAGTCTAAAGAGGCGTCTAAAGAGGTGTCTTAGACGCCGGAGATTGATTGATTATTTTGTAAAAAGATGGTCAATAATGATTAGTTTTGTAATTTTCCCTTAACAAAACATTGGTATAAGAAAAAGACACATTTTAAAAAAAAATGTTAATACGAGAAAAAAAGGATATTTACCTCTTTTTGAGTGGAGGCTGATTTGACGATTTCAAGTGTGTCAGGATCAGGCTTAGTCCCGTATTTCTTCATAATATTGGGGTCACAAAGCTCGGTCAAGGGGATCATTGCTGAATTAATGGAAAATGATTGAACAATCAGCAATTTAATAGGGTTGATTTTTTTTTATGAACAGCGAAGGTCTCAATCGTGTGAACCCACTGTTTCCAGGCCATGTCACCAAGGTCTAGTTACCTGGACCTCCCATGAGCCACTACAACAACCACATGAGGAAACCCCACTGGGAAAAGCCCCTGACCTCCCCCCCCCCACATACCCCTTTTTCGCTGTAGTGATTTGAACCCAAGACCTCCCATTTGAAAAAATCTTGGGATACCATTGAGGCAATGTCTCTTTGGTATTTAATAGGTTTGATAAGTATTGGTTTTCTACTAGAACAAAACATAGATTATTAATTTAACCCAGCTTATTTGGGACGATTTAAGATAAAACACATATGGATGTAAAAAGCTGAACATGTTCGTGCGGTACTTGGGACTGACTGACCGACCGACTCACCAGGATTTCAAATTATGCCCGGCTTAAACAAGTTTGAGCCCAAACTCAGGCTTATAATTGAAGCGTGAGTAATAAATGAGCCTAAACCCACGATTTACTTATCGAGCCCGAGAACGCTCAAGAGGCTAGACGACCTTGTTACACAAATAATTTTAGCTAATATATATTTTTCATGGAAAATTTTATTGTTTAAAAAATTGTGACATAAACAATTGAATAAAACATATATTTTATAATTATCCATATGTATGCAAATAACTATCTACATATATAAATATACTAATTAAGCATGTAATTAATATTAAACGAGCCAAGCCTTTGAGTATGAATAACTTTTTTTTGAACGGCTAAGTTTGTTCTTTCCACGTTAATTACACCTTTTGCATGGGTAAACCCATGACCTCCATTCTAAAAGGCAAGCATCTATCAAGTGGGCTAGTCCTATTCTAAAAGTATGAATAACTTTTTTTTTTCAAACGGCAAAAGTATGAATAACTAGTTATGAGTCGAGCTCGATGTTTGATGTATTAAATTCTTACATCAAACATTGACAAAGGGTGGGTCACGATGGAGAAAGAAAGGAACGAAGGCAATGAAGACGGTATTTGGGAGAAGGTAAGTCATCGGAGAAGAGCTAAACATGAAAGACAAGCCCCTCTGGCTGGAGCAGAAGAAAAGAATGTCACCACCATCTTCATCACAAACTTACCAGATGGGTTCAACGGTGGGATGCTTTGGAAGATGTGCATGTCAATGGGTAACCTAGCAGATGCCTTCATTGCCAAGAAAAAAGATAAAGGTGGTAACACCTTCGGGTTTGTAAGGTTCAGAAATGTTAAAAACACTGCAGGTATTGTGGAAGAAATAAACCGTGTAAAACTTGGAGGTGTCAAGATTTTTGCAAATGTTGCAAAATATGGAAGAAACAAAAAACCGGTAGTACCGCCGGTATTCAAAAGAAGAATCGAAAGCAATCCTGGGAAGCCATTCATCAGCGAGTACCCTAGTTTTTATGGGGGCGGCAGATCTTTCAAAGACGTGGTGGCTGGTCATCAAACATCGGGGCTGGAAAATAAACCAATTATCCATATCAAAATCGATAAACTATGGGAATCTAATTCCTGGAGGAATAGATCTTTGATCGGAGAATCACTAGATCTAAACACGTTGAATAATGCGAAATCTATACTAGTTGATAGCGGGATACCAAACTCTGAATTGAAGTATATCGGAGGGTTACGATTGATGATAGTTTTTAACAGCAGCAAAGAATGTAAGGATTATTGGAAGTTGAAAGATAAAGAGTGGAAAAAGGTCTTCAAAAATCTTGAACTGTGGAAAGGCGAATCACCATCTTTTGATCGTATTGCATGGGTAAAAGTCATGGGGGTTCCACTACACCTCTGGGATTACAAAATTTTTGATCAAATAGCAAAAAACTACGGTCAAATAATTGCACCCGCTTTCAACTTTGAATCCAAAAGTGATGTATCGGAAGGTTGGTTCTGTGTACTGACCAAAAGTAGGAGGCGTATTGAAGAAAGTAGATGGATTTCATTTCAAAATCAGAAGTTCGAGATTGGGTTACAAGAGGAGAGTAGATCATGGATTCCTGATGAAATTAATAATAATCTTCCCATGGAAGCACCATCTGATCAAGTTGCGCCGGAGAAGAAGGCAAACGGGGAAGATACTGAACAGTCAAATCAAGACGTTGAAAAGACAGATGAGGATGCAGATTCTGGGAAATATAACCAAAATGATAATAATACACCAACTAATACTCCTGGGAACTTGGAAAAGATGCACATTGGAAATAAGAATTATGTTGAAAATTCAGATATGGGCGGCGACATTAATTTCTCTCCGTCAATCAGGGTCATGGACTCCGAAGCCCACCAACATTCTGGGCCTGAGGATCGAATTAATTTTGTAATGGGGCCTAATGAAGAAACAAATAGTGAAAGTCTTAATTATTATGGGCCAAATGAGAAATCTCCTACTGAAGAAAACTCTGATGAAATAAACATATCTATTGACTTAAACAAGTCAATTCACGACAATGATGAGTCGGTGTCTTACTCCAATCGTAGAAGAATGGCCAAACCAACTAGGTTTGGAAGACAAATTACTAATGATCGGTGTTGGGTATCGATGCATAATAGAAGAACTGATAAATATTGGGAAGCTAGAAGAATATCATCTCAATCATCAATGGTGGACTCTTCTCAATCTATTGTCGAAGAATCGGTTGAGGTGTTGAATGAAGTGAATCAGGAGACAAATCATCTTGAACATGCAAATGCTGACACAGATGAGGCTGCTATCAATGCAGAGGTTAGTCATACTCTTGAAATTGGTACCTTAGTAGGCTTTGAATTACATGGAAAAGAAGATCTAATTAAGGAAGCCCTCTTGGCTGATGGTGTCAATAATGTATCCTCATGAATTATTTATCTCTAAATATTAGGGGTTTGGGGGGTGCACGAAAACTGGAATGGATTCAGAAATTGAAAAGGGAAGTAAAAATCAACTTTATTATGCTTCAAGAAACACAACATTCAGACCTCATAAAAATACTATCAAAGCCTCATTGGAGTCGGTTGAGTTTAGAGATCGATTTTGTAAATGCAAACGGTAGATCTGGTGGTCTTTTATCTATGTGGGACCCATCTGTTTTTATTAAGAAAGCCTCGATTAAAACTCAGTTCTTTATAGTAACAATTGGAAACATTGAGGGTGTAGATGCAGATATCCATGTAACGAATATTTACTCTCCACAAGAACTGTCTCTCAAAAAGGAGTTATGGGAAAACCTAATTGCTATCAAAGAAGAACATGATGGAATATGGCTCATGGGAGGTGATTTTAACGAAGTCAGGAATCAACAGGAGAGGGCACACTCCCAATTCATAGCCTCCAATGCAAGACATTTCAATGACTTTATTGCCAATGCTGGTCTAATTGAGTATAAAATGGGGGGACGAAAGTTTACGTACTATGCCGATGATGGAAAATCTATGAGTAAAATTGATAGAATATTGGTATGTGAAGGTTTTGTAAACCTGTGGCCGAACGCGATCCTTTCGGCGCTCCCATGCTCTTATTCCGATCACTGCCCAATAACTCTCTCCTGTTCCATGTTGGATTTTGGTCCACCGCCTTTCAAGTTGTTCAATGGCTGGATGGAACTTGATGGCTTCTCGGAGACGGTACAGAATGCGGTGATTATGGCTCCCTTCATCGCAGCACCTGATAGACATTTGCTGGAAAAATTGAAAATTATCAAAACTGCTCTAAAGGCATGGAGAATAGAAGGAAAAAGAACTGAGGAAGCTAAGAAAAAAGAATGTGAAGATAATATCAACTTTTTAGATCATATTGGAGAACTTAGATCACTTGATGAGTCAGAACGCAACAAAAGAACTTTATACAGAAAGGATTTGGTGGAGCTGGAAGAACAACGTATAAGCCAATTAAAACAAAAAGCTCGTATTAAATGGGCCACTATGGGGGATGAAAATTCATCATTCTTTCATAGAATGATTAACTACAATATTTCAAGGTGTAGAATAAATGGGTTCCTGGTGGATGATAATTGGATAAACAACCCAAGTGATATAAAAGCTACTGTACTAAAATATTTTGAAGCTAAGTTTGATGATCCATTGCCTTTAAGACCAACTATTAGAGGCAATGGATTCAAGAAATTATCCTTAATGGAGACAGAACAATTAACAATGCTATTCTCGGTTGCTGAAATAAAAAAAGCTGTCTGGGATTGTGGGGAAGGAAAAGCACCAGGTCCGGATGGTTTCACATTCAAATTTCTTAAGAAATTTTGGTCCTTATTTGAGAACGATTTTGTTAGACTCATGAAGGAGTTTCACTCGCATGGTAAAATTAGTCATGGATGCAATTCAGCCTTTATAACCCTGATTCCAAAAATTAAAGATGCTCAAACAATTGCTGATTATCGTCCCATTAGTCTCATCGGGTGCATCACAAAGGTAATTTCAAAAATTCTGGCAAACCGGTTAAAGATGGTTTTGGGCAGTGTAGTATCTCTTTCACAATCTGCATACATCCGTGATAGAAGCATTATGGACGGTCCTTTAATCATAAATGAGTTAGTTTCCTGGTTGAAGAAGGTAAAACTAAATGCAATTATCTTTAAAATCGATTTTGAGAAAGCGTTTGACTCTGTTAATTGGAACTTTCTAATGATGGTTATGGAACATATGAATTTCCCCGGAATATGGAGAAGATGGATTTGGGGGATTCTAGCATCATCAAGAGCATCAATTCTGGTAAATGGGTCACCTTCAAAAGAATTTGTAAGCAAAAAAGGTGTTCGTCAAGGAGACCCGCTGTCGCCGTTTTTGTTCATATTAGCCATGGAGGCCTTGGAGGTGGTGATGCAAAATGCTTCAATAACAGGAGTGTTCCATGGTATTCAAACACCAAATGCAGGTCCAATTATCACTCATTTGTTTTATGCTGATGATGCGATTTTTCTAGGTGAAGCTTCGGAGAGAAATGTTACGAATTTAACTCGAGTCTTGAGATGCTTTCACATCACCTCGGGTCTTAAAGTAAATTATAACAAAAGTTCATTATTTGGCTTTGGATTAGACGCCGATCAATCTTCGTCCTTGGCATGGAAAGTGAGATGCAAAGTGGGGACACTGCCATTTACATATCTTGGTATTCCAATTGGGGCCAACATGAATCATATCAAAAACTGGAAATCGGTGGTGGATACTCTTAATGCGAAGCTATCTACATGGAAAGCCAAAACACTCTCACATGCAGGTAGATTAATATTAATTAAATCGGTGCTTGGGAGCCTCCCTTTATACTACTTCTCCTTATTTAAAGCTCCTATTCATGTAATTGAGGAGCTTGAGAGGATTCGTAGGAGGTTCTTATGGGGTGAAACAACTGATAAAAAGAAAATCTCTTGGATTGCATGGGATAGAATTATGGCTCCAAAAGATAAAGGAGGCTTTGGTGTTGGTTCGTTAAGAATTTTGAACTTAAGCCTTTTGAGCAAATGGTGGTGGAGAGCGAAAAATGATAAAGAAAGCATGTGGTTCAAAGTCATTTCAGCCCTACATAAGAACTCGAGATCGGTTTCTTCAATTCCTTTAAAGGCTTCATTAACTGGTACTTGGAAAAACATTTGCTCTATTACAAAAGATCTATCTATGCACTCTATTCACTTAACCGAGCTTATAAAGGGCAAGGTGGGGGATGGTTCAGACATATTTTTTTGGCTTGATTGTTGGCAGGGAAACAAACCACTGTGCGACCAATTTCCAGATTTGTTTCAAAAGGCGGCTAATAAGAGAGCAAAGGTGGCAGAATACTACAATGTGGCTGATGGTTCTATCACTTGGTTGTGTCCTTGGGTCTCTTCTGTTAATCCGGTCGACATTCAAGCTCAATGGTCCATACTTCTAAACATCATCAAAGATGCAAGTCTTACTGATCTGAAAGATGGGTGGTCTTGGTTGGCGAATAAATCGTGCTTGTTTTCTACAAAATCTATGAGGAGGATTCTAGAGAAACAAATAGGCCAGAATTATGGTGGTTTTAATGATGGGAATAGTTGGATCCCAGGCAAGGTAAACTTCTTCTTTTCGAGGCTTATGCTTGATAGACTCCCATGTCGCACAACCTTGTTGTCAAGAGGTATACATGTTGACTCGGTGAAATGCGTTTTCTGTGAAACTTTTGATGAATCAACTGATCACTTGTTCACAAAGTGCTCTTTAGCTAGGCATGTGTGGTGTCTGTTGACATTATGGTGTAAAATTCCTTCTTTCAGAGCTCTTAATATTGAAGCTATGATACATGAAATTGGAGAATATTTCATTAACACAAAGCAGAAGAAACTCTTTCAAGGAATCATGAAGACTACATTTTGGTGTTTATGGAAATCTAGAAATGACCGAGTTTTCAACAACATCTATCAAAAAACGGACAAAATATTCGAGGAGGTCAAGCTGCTTAGCTTCTTATGGATCAAGCATAGAGCAAAACTAGATTGGTTAGATTGGAATCAATGGTGTAGTTTTAATTTCATGTACAATCTTTAATTTCCTGTCTTTTGTTGTGTTTGTGCCTTTAGCTTCTTGCTTGGGCCTTTTTTAATATATCTCTGCCGTTCAAAAAAAAAAAAAAACATTGACAACAATTAATAAAATGTTGAAAATCCAAAATCACGAAATTATCTTGAAAACAATTTCAAGGTCATCAACTCATCATGATTGACAAATAATTAAGCTTAGACAGGTTGTGGCTGCGAATGGGAAAGCAGCATTTCACATAAAACATGGATTATTGTTTAAAAAGCAAATAACATGCATGATTTCCTTCGGCTAAAAGCTAAAAACACAACTCCTGACTGCTGTTTTCTAGAATAACTTAATTATCATAACCTACAAGTCGGAAGATTTGAACACACAACCATTTAATTATGTAGTACAACACTTTACCACTACGATGTTCGTGTACATCGATCTTTTTGATAAATGAAGGAATCGAATGAAATAAAAATTAAAAAAATGCATACGAGAGCCAGAGGCTTCCCAAAGCTGGACCTCAGTGTCATCTTGGCCTTCGGGGCGAATGTTTACGAGTATAAGGTGATCTCCTTTCCTTACAACGTTGTCGATCGCCCATTTCAATGCCTCTCTACTACAAATCGAGAAATCTACAGCAATTCCGATCCTTCTCGTCTCACCCATTTTTCTATCTCTTCTCTTTTATTATTAATTTTTTCTCTCTATATCTTTATATGAATTTATAAATTTATATTAAGGAAAAGAAGAGAGATGGATGTGCTGTTTTGTCGGGAAATTTGTGTGGTGGTTTGTAAAAAATTTGTTTAATCAATAAAAATAACCAGCTTTTCCAATTTTGCAATAAATATATAATTAGAAATGCTTTGCAAGTGAAACTAATTTGACCATTGTTCATGGTCATAATAATAATTTAAACTTTATTCAAGCATGAATATTTAAAAATTCAAAAATAAATAAATAAATATTAAAAAAAAAATAACGTACAGATTCACGCTAGTTTTTTTTAACATATCTATAATCGTTTTATAAAAATTACTGCTATACTCAAATCATTCACTTTCAACTTCAAGTTTTGAAAGAAAAAAAAAAAGACCCGAACAACCCAAACAAACGTCGGTCCCTTTTGGATTCCGCCTCCCACATAGTACAATCAATAACCGCCAATGAATCAAAACCACCAACACCACCACCGCCAATGCAACAATACCACTACTTTCAGTTGCCAACACATAAATACTGCCAAAACAACCGCAAATACGACAATGCTATCGACACCCTACCTGACACAGAAATTTCAAAGGTGAATAATTCATACGTTGTGAAGGTAAATCCCTCGTTACAAAATTGGTTTTGTAAAGTTGTTGACATTTTGTTGCTTCCCTTTAAAAACGTGTTGTTGCCCTTTATGCTAAAAGAAGCATCATGACTTGCAAATAAAATAGAAAATAATTGACCACAAAACTTCTAACAGCCTAAAGTTTCATAAATTCAATAACTAGGGTTTCTTAAGCTATACTAAATTCACTATATCGATAAACCATTATATGACGAAGCCACGAAGGTCATACATCTATAAATAGATGGATGACTAGCTTGAAGAACTTTTAAAGAGGAGTGAAAATTTCAATGCAGAACGAAATCAATACATATAAAAACTTTTAACATAACATCTGAAATAACACTAATGAATTACAAAAATAGGGCGCAGTTGCCCCAACCTTAGGGTATCTGTAGTGGGGTGACCCCCACCAAGTGACGACCTTCAATCCGATCCGAATCTATCCGAATTCAAAATATTTCAATCCGATCCGAATATATCCGAATAACCCGAAAAACCCGAATAAACTTATTTTTGCATCCGAATAATCCGAACAACCCGGGTTCTTCGGATATCTGATCTGTATAAACAAGTTTTTGTACATATGATATACGATCCGATCCGAATTCAGAAAACGGATATCCTATCCAAATCTATCCGAATATCTGAATCTTTAATTCGGATCGGTTTTTTCGGGTTTCGGATACGATTCGGGTTTCGGATTTTTCGGATATCGGATTTTTTGAACACCCCCAGCTGGGCCCTTCCCCTCACTGCACCTCCGGCGTGACGGCACCGGCATGAGCCGGATCATGGCATGAGAGGAGCAGAGGAAGGGAAAATAAGGAGGAGGTAATGTTTACACACGTGTGTATGAAGACGGAAATGCGAGAGCCTAAGCAATATTAATGTTTTGGGTCAAAACGTCTATAACTGATCAGAACAGAACTAATCTTCCATGACAACAAACAGCCCCAAAAACCGTATTATGTACATATTTTGAATATCACTACAAAAACACATAAAAATACAAAGAAAATAAATAGGCAAAGGTCTGACCTAGCGATTAATGTTTACAATTTAATTCACTTGCTTGCAATTATAGCATACTAAATTGTAATCCAGCAACTTGTTTCTTAATGATTCTAAAGTTTCATGTTCGTCTATATAAAGAAAGGTGTTTTAAAAAGTTTAGTAAAATGTGTTTTACTTGTTTCGATCAAAATAAATATTCATATTTGTCTCAATTTTAATTAGAAACTGTTACGTTTGTGTTACTATATAAGGAGATCACAACGAACTAAACTGAGTTCAAAGTGAAGTTGAGATGAAAGAGATATCGATGTCCAAAGTTGTATGCTTAAAACACTAAATATGCGATATATATGAGATCAGATTCTTATCTACTTATTATAAATAAAGGAGTATTTTAGAAGACACATGTCGCGCTCTGATGCAATCTAAAATTTTTTTTCTGAGCTCTCTCTCCTAATAAATACTAATACTCTTTACTAATTATATTATATAATTAAATATCAAAAAAATATAAATCTTCTAATTCTAATAATTTATTAATTTATGAAAATTTAATAAACTATAAGAATATTTCAATTATATCTTATTTAAAAATATAGTTTTATAATAATTATATACTTATTATAATTTGATACTAATGAATTATATTATTTAATTATTTAACATTTGTAATACACATGTTTTTAGGCTAGTATTTAAATAAAGATAAACTTACTAGTGTTTTAAAGTTAGAGTAGTTATAAGAATGTCTTTTAATATTTTAATATAAAAAGAAACACCTAGTAGCAGTCAAGAGGGTGTGAAACATCCGATGGGCTCAGGCCGTGACGAGGCTGGCATGTTTAATGTGTCGTTTTGATTACGCAGTTTGAACTTTCTACTCTCGTAAAGAGGCCTACCGGTTGGGGTTTCATCAAGTTACCGAGAGGTCATGGGTTCAAGCCATGTCATAAGTGATTTAAAAGACATCCAGGTGACATAATCAATTTAGAGCTTAATCTCGGATTCTGTCCGGTGGGCCCTGTTAAGATTATATACGTGGTATATAAGTTCGTCGTCGTTCAAAAAAAAGTTATTTGACACGGTTCGATTCAAATCCTAGTAATAGCTAAAATAGTTGGTAGTTAGTTTTCAGTTAGTCTAGAGTTAATACTAGTTGTTTCAAATTTGACTCTTTCAAGCGTCTTTTCACAATGTAAATAGAAAGTTTAGTGATGCAAGTTAATTTTCGTAGTATATTTGCTTTGGTTGGTGTATCTTGGAAGACAAACGTGTTTACCTAGATAGTATAAAATATGTTTTAAGAAACCTTTGTTAAACAAAATTCATTAATCACACCTGTTTTTGTTCTGTTTTGATATTTTTATAATTATATTTTGTCTCTTCGATTGTATTGTAGTTCAAATTATTCAATTATAAAAGATTTATGTTATTAATTTTTGAATTGTTGTAAGCTTAAAACAAATTTTAAAAGTTCATATCTATTTTTGTGCTTTACAGGTTTTTGGGTTTTTAATTAAATTTTTTCAGATTCATTAATTTTCTTCTTTTGACAATCTATATACTTTTATTTTAATTTATTCGGATTATAAATAATTTTTCGGATTAGTAGAGTGTGAAATTTGTTTTAAATGAATTTTACAAGCAACAAAAGTTATTTCTTTCAACAAAATTGTTATGAATTCTTATAATAAAATTTTGTGTGAAGCTTGTTTGGTATTTTGTAAACCAATATTTCTAGAATTTAACTTGCTTTATGTGTTCTTGTTTTCAAAAATAACAACACCTGCTACGTTTTCGACTGTTATAGTCAATGTTGTTTGAGCCGGACCGGTCGGATCCGGAACCGGCGCCTAGACCGGCCCAAAATAAGCAGATGAACCGCTTGGAAGAGAACCAGCCGGCCCATCTGGGTGACCGGTCGGACCGGGAACCAGATCACTGGTTGGATTGGTTGAAGTTTTTTTTTAAAAAAAAAACTAAAATCTAAAAAATAAACCATTAAAACAAAACAAGTGATTGAAATGGTAGCTTTTTCATACAAATGGTGCACTTCTCTCTTTTTTTTATATGAAGGTGATGAAGGTTTTTCTTGTATTCTCACCAATGTGGGATGAGAAGTTAAGAAGGGAAAGAGATGTGAACATGTGGGATGAGAAACAAGTTTTTTTTCTTTTTTTTAAACCAAAATCCAAAAAATATAAATAATCAAACCTTGTATTTTTTAAAAAAATGATTATGTTTGTGTGAATAGTAATTATGTTTGTTTAAATGTGATTATAATTATATAATTTTTTTGAAATTTTTTATATATTTATTATGTCGCCCGGTTTGTAAATCCGTCTAACCGGTCCGATCAGTAACCAGTAAGACGTCCGGTTCACCGTCCGGTCCGATTCTGAAAACATTGGTTATAGTATCATTAATTGGTAACCAAACGACCCAAATCGTTGTTAATCATGTTAAAAAACCATAAAAGCTTTTTGGTTTAAACTTCAAAAAGTGACAACAAAAGACGCGTTTTAATTATAAGAACATAATTTGTCAATAAAAAAAGCTTACCGTGTCCGAATGTCAGTAAAAAAAGCTTAGCCCAGAAAACATATTTTAATTATAAGAACATAAATTGTTATCTCCTCACTTGTTTATTGATGATTTGAAGTGTCATGTTTATCTACATAAAGAAAGATACTATCAATGCCTCCATGGCCTTAATTAGAGAGAGGCAAACATGACCTCCGTTCAGGGCCTATTTTTTTAAGGATACACACAAGTTTTTAAGATCTTTTTATATTATATATATTTACTAATATTTAAAAATAAAAATCCGAAAGCACAAGCATATAATTCGATAGGGACCTTTTTTTCTCGATTCCTTTGAGACACTTGGAATTTTAGGATCGCCCCTAAATACCTCCAACGGAAACATAGATAAATATGTTCTTACACATGAGCAAACATACGCTTTGATGCTCAATAATTCAACATTAACCATTTTCTTTCTTTCTTTTTTTATCAGACAATCCCAGTATCTCACCATATATCACCCACTGTTCAATGCCCTATATGGCTATATCAGGTTCAAAAGACAGGAATTCAAGAATTCAATATTAAAAAAAAAAATCAAAAACACGTCATGTCAAGGCGCACAAAGTTTTTAGATACAAAATAAGATTTGTGTAATAAGTGTAAAAAGAAAAGTGCTATTATAAATAACTATGTGGTATTATTAACAAATAAATTGTTAAATATTATAATAGCACTTTGTTATTTATAATATCACTTTGTTTTTTATACTTTTTGCAAAACTATCACTTTGTACAATAACCTTACTCTAGGTGCACAAAGTTTTTTTTAAAAATGGTTTTGGTTAAGTTTGGGTTTTGACTAGTTTTTATTGGCTTTTTGCCAGTTTAGGTTTTTGCCATGTAATGGTGAAACCAGTTCCGGCTTAATGATTTCTCTAATAAAATCGGAAATGCATGTATCCGTTGGTTCGGGTATGACTAGTTCCGGTTATTTGTTCGGGATTCGGATACGGAACCTTTTTTTTTTTTGCCCACCTCCAATCAAGTAGATTCTAAACGTCTAAGCTGAGACCTGAGTAGCGCCAAATGTTTGTACTTTGTACCCGTTCGTGACCCAATTTGGTTTAAGACGGTTTGGGCTTTGCATCTATCTTCTTTATTTTAACTTGTATGTTTGATGAATGAAATTTGCTTCCTGTAAACTTTACTCGACCAAATTAAACCTCTAACTGTAATCTCTTAAAGTGAGATTTAGATACAAATATATATATATATATAGGGGAAGGTTCCCCTAAAAAGTCTATTTTGCCTAAGAAGACTAAGAAGGATTTTTAAAATTTTGAAAACCGACTCAAACAAACTCCGAACTAACTCATTTTTGCGTTATTGGAACCGTCTTGTCAAACCTTAAACCCGGAACATCAAAACCCAAACCATAAACCATAATACTAAAACCTAAACTTTAAACTCAAACAATAAAGCCTAAAGATAAAACCTAAAAGTTAAAAATCAAGCCCTAAAACCTAAACTTTATAGATAAACGTTAAATCTAAAACTTAAAAGCTAATATTATAGAGTTCGACGATACGGTTCCAATGCCATCAAAATGAGCTCAATCGGAGTTCGTTTGGGTCGGTTTTGAATGTTTTGAAAATCCTTTTTAGCCTTCTTAGGCAAAATACACTTTTTATTTGATCCTACCCCTATATATATATATACTAGGTTATTACCCGTGTGTTACACGGATTACATACAAAACATTTGATAGTTAGTAAAAAATTAAAAAATTCTGAAACAATATTTTGATATAAAATGTTTAAATTGCGTATTGATAATTTCTTTAAGCAGTAAAATAATAATAAAATTTTTTGTAGCAATAGAAATATCATCTAACCTTCTTGATTTGTAATAATTGAGATCTTTAAACTAATTAACTTTAAAACTTAAGTTAAGTTAATTTTCCGGTAAAAACTAATTATTTCAAATTAGTAAGATAGGATAATATTTTTGTAATTATTAAAGCTAATAACCTAATTTGAAATTATCTTGAAAACATACAAGAAAAAATGTAACTTGTAGTATCATTTTTATAGCTTTCGGTTTATTATCATTTTTCTGAAAAATAAAATTATTTTTTATGAAAACTTATTTTTTTATAAAATTTTTATTTTCTAAAAATAAATGATTTGAAATATTTTTTATAATTTTGATTTAAAAAATTATAATATATAAAATTTATAATGAAAGTATGTTTTTTTAATAAAATGATTTGATTTTCAATTTATTACAAACTATTTTTAATTTGTAAAAGATAAATAATATCATTAGTTATTTTTATCATAAATATTTAATAAGAGAGGTAATATAATTATTTTATAAGAGAGAGATAATTAAGTGAGTTTATAAAAAATTGACAAGTAGCAAAAGTAGTCTTAGAATGTGACAAGTGTCAAATGTAGATTTTTGTTTATTATAATAGTAAGATATATATATATATTGTAAGGGAAGGTATTATATAATAACCCACTCTAATTGAGAAAACTCTATAACTCAAATCCAATGGTTCAAATTTCCAAGATTTAATCTAATGGTGACATGTGTCACTAATTAATTTTTAATACAAAAGGGCATTATGGTCTTTTGTGTTAATTACAAAAATCAGATTTAATATAAGAGTGACAAGTGTCACACTCTTAAAAAACCATCTATTTTCCTATTTTAAATTAAAGTTTCCCCCCTTGATTTTTATGCACTTATAACTTTTTTATACTATGTTATTTTTTTTATAAAAATTACACCATTAAACTCGTCATATTTTTCTCGTTAATTTCATTATAGTCATGCCAAATTTTTGTCGAGCGTTCGTAATTACACTAACGTAAAAAACATAAGTACAATAACTTTTCTTTTTTTTCAAAAATTTTCCATCAAAATTTTTTTTCTCTCATCTTAAATATATATTACAAACTTATTTTTTATTATAAAATTAAGTTAATTAGATAAATTTATATCAAATAAGATATAAAGTTAAATAATTGTAACGTAAAAAAATAATAAGTTACAGCTCGTTACATCAGTGTAACGACTCGTTACATCAGTGTAATTATGAACACTTTGAAAAAATTCAGCTCGTTACATCAGTGTAATTAGGAACAATTTGAAAAAATTCAGCTCGTTACATTAGTGTAATTACGGACATTTTGAAAAAATTCAGCTCGTTACATCAGTGTAATTTCGAAAACTTTAAAAAATTTTGACAAAACTATACTTGAATTAAAGATAAAAATGTGACAAATTTAATGTTGTAATTTTTTTTTAAAAAAATAATAATGTATATAAAAGTTATTAAGGTTTAAAAAATTGGGGGGTAAATTTTTATTTTAAAAATCAAATTAAGTACACTTAACAAATATCCAAAATACTCTTAAAGAAATCTCAACCACTCATTTTTCTCAGATTTAATATGGACCACACATTTCAAATTCATTAAATTAGACAACCAATCAAATTGGGTTAATAAGTTACCTCAATTACTATGGGTTACCAATTGCTCCTTACCCTATATATATATATAGGGAAAAAATAAAATGAAAACCACATCTCAATGAGAAAACCGCGAAACCGTGCAAAAATCATGTAAAAACAACGTTTTTTTTACAGGTTTGTAACACTATTGGACACATTTTTATAAAAAAAAATGCGCTGACCAAATATTTTTTAAAAAATATTTTATAAACCCACGTAAAACTAGGTTACAAAACGTTAAAAAATAAAAAAAAATTACGTTTTGTTACGTAGGTTTACGTGGGTTTATAAAATATTTTTTAAAAAAATATTTGGTCGGCGCTTTTTTGTTTTTTTTTTATAAAAATGTGTCCAATAGTGTTACAAACATGTAAAAAAAATTTAAAAAAAAACGTTCTTTTTACGTGATTTTTGCATGGTTTTCGCGGTTTTTTCTCATTGAGATGTGGTTTTCATTTTAACCATACTCTATATATATATATATATATATATATATATATATATATATATATATATATATATATATATTTCCATAGAAAACCTTTATTTTAAAGAAAACTTAGAAAACTAATCACAATTGTTATCAATCAATTTCATTTTTCGTTTTTTATTTTACATTTTGTTTTATTATAAGTTAAGATCTGTTAACAAAAAAGAAAAAAAATAAAAAAATATATGTAACTCATGTTTTACGTATGTGTAACTCATTGATTACATATATGTAACTTGTAAACTACATATATGTAACTTTTTTTGTTACATATACGTAACTTTGTAATATAATATTTTTATTAGAAAAATTTCTTTGTTTATACCATTTCTAAGCTAAATATAAAAAATCACGAAAGTTTTTTTTTTAAAATTGATTGTTTAGTTTGACTTTTCTTAGTTTTCTCCAAAATAATGTGTTTTTATTTGAACCCTCCCATATATATATATATAATTAATTAAAATCACACTTTTTTATGCCACTTAAAAATATGTTTTCTTGCATGTCTCTCCAATTAAATACATGTTACATGTCAACTTTTGATGGAGTATAGATCTTAATTTTGAACATTTCTATATCAAGGATTTTAATCAAATGAAAACTCGATCTTAAAGAGAAAACCCTTAAACCCTATCTCAACCATTAGATCAACTTTTTTTTCTTTTGAATTTATTAATATGAAAAGGGTATGATGGTCTTTAATCACTTACCCATTTATATAATAATTTATCTCTTTCTCTCTTATTTAAAATCACCTATATATATAAAATAAATTATTAATATCAAATTTCTCTCTCATCTATATCTTCTCTCTCCATCAATTAAAAAAATGTTTTTTAAAATTTCTCAACAACAAAAATGTATATTTTTTATACAAAATTAAAAAAAAACGTATTTTTACAAGAAAATGTAAAAACTACACATGCGTATAAATAAAAATGTAAAAGTTTTAATACACAAAGTATACTTTACTCGAAATAATACACATGTGCAGAAAATAAAAATATACACTTGTGTATATTTTATATATTTAATATTTATAAAATATTACACTTACACATGTGTAGTTTTAGTGTTTGGTTAATTTTATGTTTTTTTTTATAAATTTACACATGTGCATTTTTTTGTTTCATATGTAAAATACACATATGTAATATGTATTATGGTTAAAAATATGTAATATTGTGTTTGTGTAGTAAAATTTTTGTTTGATACACATGTGTATATTTTTTGTTGTTCTTTAAAAAAATTATTTTTTATTTTGTTAGTCAAACATATTTAAAAAAAAAAGAGGAGAGAGGAGAGAGGAGAGAGAATGACGAAGAGAGAGATAGAGAGAAAGAGAGAGGAGAGATAATATGACATGATTAATGAGGAGAGAGGAGAGAGAATCTGACATGATTAATGAGGAGAGAGGAAAGAGGAGAGAAATTCTGATATAAAAAAGTCATCTATACCCCTTAAAGGGTAAAATAGGTATTTTCTTATCAAAAACCCTATTAAAATATTCAACTTTAATTATAGACCACATATTTTTTCTGTTTAATTAATTAAAAACTAAAATAAGTTTGATCTAACGGTCCACGTAGGGTTTAAGGGTTTTCTCTTTAAGATCGGGTTTTCAAAAGATTCAAACCCTCTATATCAAAATAATAAATATTTCTTTAATTTGATAAATAATATGATTTCACCCAAAGTTTTTCTTTAATAAAAACGTTGCATATAGTAACACCTCTGTTACATGTTTTTTGCTCTCAATGTTCGATTTTCATTTTTGTCGAATATTTACGTATGTGTAACGCGTGTATGACTCCACTATCATAGGTAAATGATGAGAGAGATGTAGAGATAGAGAGGAGAGAGAGAACATTATTATATGAATTTTATTAATTTAAATGGGAGACAAAATAATTGTTTTGATTATTATATCTTTAATTCCTTATCACTGAATCTCTTAATGATAATACCATATTTAAATATCACCGCCATTTTATTTAGATAATCTGGATTCAAATACTTGATCTAATCATGGGCAATAAACATATTACATATTCTCCCTTGCCAAGAGAGGAAAAGGAAAGGAAACAGCCTTGCACTAAAAGGAATTTGCTAAGGGCGTAAACGAAACGAACCAAGCTGAACTAGCTCAGTTTGAGCATGATAATGCTTAGGCTTGGCTTGTTTTGGCTTTAGAAAGATTGTGCTCGACTCGTATGAAAGTTTCAAGTCTTAGCTCAAGGTCAACTCTGCTTGATTATTATTAATTAATTAATTTATTTCTTTTTTTATTAAAATTATATATATTTATAACTAAAATTTTCATATATAAGATAATATATATGATTTTATTACGTTTATTATAATCTTATATATAAAAAAAAATTATCTATATAAATATACACTTATTTAGTTAAACAAAAATTATATAAATAAAACGTTTGTTTAGACTCGTGAGCTTGCTCGAACTCGACATGTGACATTTAAGCTCAATTGTTCGACCCTTTTACCGATAAAATCTCGACTTTTTCACGAGCCGGCTTGATTTGTTTACAACCTTAGTACGTATTTGCTAGATTGTCTAAACACCAAATCCAAACAACATACTTTTAATCATGTTTACCTTGCGACCATACCTCAATTGGAACCCCCAAAGTGCCCTAAATAGATTCCTAGCATTCATTTCAAACACTTATCTTAAGAAAACTACATCATTGGCATAGACAAAATGAGATAGGGTTAGTCCTTGGAACAATAATGCCCATGAATATGCCCATAGTATTGGAACATTTCATAGCACTATTGAGAGCATCTATAGCTAATATAAATAAATACATGGAGGGAGGTGTGACACCCGGCAATTTCAGGTAAATTGCAACTTTACATTCTTTACATTTCACATTCATACTTGTTGCATTTCATTTAATTATGTTTAATTAGATGAGTTGAACACAAACTACTGCGAAACGATAGTTCGTGGAATTATCGAATCGTACATTGCACATTGGTTTTGGAAACCAAGTGTGGCAAACACAACGCATATTGGTTTTGGAAACCAAGTGTGGCAAACACAACACTAACACAAAACAATAATTCGAGGAATTACTGAATTGTGCATTACACGTTGATTAGGATACTGTGATAACTGTGTACGAGGAGTTACGTCAGCAATGAATTGAGCACAGTTGATCGTGTTTAGAATCCACGTGGAGTTGACAACCGAAATTAATGTGGGATGATAGTATGCGTAAAATGATGAACGTGGGCGAAAACGGTGCGCAAAACGGAGTTACGGATTGTCCGGAATTGCGAAACGAAGTTTCCGTCGAAAAACGGGTGAAATTACCCTGAGGCGGTACGCCCCAAGTCGAGGGATTAGCCCAGGCGATGCGCGCGGGTTCAAAAACTTCTGGAAGGCCGGGAAGGGTCCGCGCGGTACGCCTAGGTTGGCTGCGGGTCGCCAGGCGATGCGCCTGGGGTGATTTTGTCGGCCAACTTGTTAAAATATCCACTTTTTCATTCTTATCTCATTTTTATCCTCTATCACGACGTATCAGCCACCAAACCACGAAAATAATCACTTAAATCACCAAAAACTCAAGTTTGAAGGCCTCACGACGTTTAGATCGTATCCAGAAGCGTTAAAACAAGTTCTGATCATCTTTCTATCCGCAGAACTTCTCCAGATTAGGTAATGGTTCATTTTAAACCTTCTGGTTTGATTTTTATTGATTAAATCTTGAGTTTGAACGTAATGATATAGTTAGGGTTGTTGATCATTGTCTAGATGATGACTAGGATTGATTTTGAATGACAAACTCAAACTGTTAACGGGTAAATCCTTGTTTTGAGCCGTTGTAATGCCCGGTTTGCATGGGATCATAATAATGGTTATAATGGTTTAAACCATTTGATTATGACTATGTAAATGATTAGTTTGATTAATCCTTGTCATGCAAAACACTCGGTTGGGCACACCGACACTTGGAGTTGTATGGGATACAACACACCACAAAACACTCGGTTGGGCACACCGACACTTGGAGTTGTATGGGATACAACACACCACAAAACACATACTCACACCTATATTGCTAGCATTCGCAGACGCGAACACACAAACACACCGGAACTGCTAATCGGGTGAGTTCACGGCCCCTTTTTACTTTTTCTACCTTTGGGGGAGAAAACATTGCATGATAAACTGTTTTTGGAAAACAATTCATTCCATTTATGTATGGACATGCTTTATCATTATATGTATATGTGTGGACCACATCACAACTAAAAGTCCTCGCGATACTCCACGGACCGTTAGTAGCGCGTAGCGCCTAGCGTGGTAATCTTGAATAGTACTATTTGGGCCTGACAAGCCCCACCCATCGCGCCTAGGAGGCCAACCCGACTTGAGGTCGGAATGGGTGCAATATTGACCAACACTTTGCCATTGTCTTGTGATGGACATGGCGGGAGGCACAACTGTCAGCTTCGGTACGACCCCGCATATAATATAACTGTATTGACTAGCTATCAATCGATACTGCATTGTAATGATACATAAATAACAACTCTTACTTTAAACATGGGATGTTTACTGCTTATGATAAACCTGTGCTCTCACCAACCTTTGTGTTGACCCTTTTACTCGCATGTTTTCTCAGGTAACTAAGACACGCTCACAAGGATTAGGATGCTAGGCTGGAGTCGCATGCATCTGCTTAAATGTCTTAGTATATTTTGAGAACATATATCTATTTGACATGTTATGTAATATTAAACACCTTTTAACGTTTACGCAAACTGAAATCTTATGTTTTGTTTTGAAAACCGTTTTATGAATGCTTCCGCTGATCATGAATTTTAAGTCTGTTTTGAAGAACTTATACTTTACTTCCGCAACTCTGATATTACTAAACTGTTTTATCCAAATTCTTGGATGTACGTACATAACCAGACATATAGGTCTCGCATGTTGTGTGACCGGAGACTGCGATCCTGACAATCTGCCGACGCTCGCGCCCCGGAGAGGGACGGGGTTTCTCGGGGTGCGACAGATTGGTATCAGAGCCTCCGTTATCGCGAATTAGGTTTGCATTTAGTGAACTTAGTCTATAACCACTAGTCTCCACACTACACTTAGTGCCTAGTATTGTGATACTTGCACACATATCACATCTTGTATGCATTACGTTCATCATCGCATGTGACTACCATGACGGGGAGAGTCGATAGCTCTACATGTGTTTAACAGTACCTATCGCACATACTACATTAGTCTTTGGACAAACACTAACACTTATTCTTGCTATGAAGATCATGGCTGGAAGACGTGGAGGACGCAGGAATGCAGGTGGACGTGGAAACATCAACCTGACGCAAGCTGAGCTGAACGCACTCATTAACGAGCGAGTCGAGGAGGTACTTGCTGCACGGGAAGCTGCCCGCAATCAAAATCCACTGAACCAAGGTGATGAATCGGTTCATATTCATCTTGCATCACAATCACTCGTTTCCAATTCAACACGTTTGCCCGATACCTAATTCAACTTTATTCTCTGCATATCACAGGAGCAAATCCTAACCCTCCTCTCTGCACGTTCAAGATGTTTCTGGACTGCAAACCTCACTCATTCAGCGGCACTGAGGGAGCCGTTGGGTTATTGCGTTGGATTGAAAAGGCGGAATCAGCCTTTGCCATGAGTAACTGCAGGAATGATGACAGGGTCAAATTCGCTGCAGGGACATTTGAGGGAGCTGCCCTCACATGGTGGAATGCTAATGTGCAAAACCTAGGGCTTGATGCAGCCAACGCTCTACCTTGGGACGAATTTAAGAGGATGCTGAACCGTGAATACTGTCCTCGCGGGGAAGTGCAGAAACTGGAAACGAAATTCTGGAATCATAAGATGATTGGTTCCGAGGTCGAGGCATACACCGCTCGATCGTATGAGCTGGCACACTTGTGTCCGGAAATGGCAACCCCACCCTTCAAACATATAGAGAAGTATATTGATGGATTGCCACCTCAAATCCAAGGAATGGTACTCTCTGCTGACCCCATCACCATGCAACAAGCCGTGCGATTAACCCAAAAGCTCACTGACTCGGCAGTTGCACAGGGACTCTTACCACCTCGTGGTACTGTAACTACAACCAATGACAAGGGTAAACGCAAGTGGGATGACACCCTGAACAAGACTTCCACTCTCCAACCACCACCACAACAACGTAAGCTTGGTTCGTCTCAGGCATACGCACCACCCATCCCAACCAACCCCGGAGCCTATGCAGGCAAACACCCCAAGTGCAACAAATGCAACTTACACCATGTTTTGGGGCAGTGTGGCTCTATTCGATGTCAACGGTGTGGCAAAGGTGGACACCTTGCCAAAGACTGCAGGGGTGAACTACTTGTAAAGACTCCACAGCCACAACAGCAACAACAATTTGAAGCACCGAAGGGCTGCTTCGAATGTGGGAAACCAGGGCACTTCAAGAGGGACTGCCCACATCTGAAAAATAACAACAATAACGGTCCGAAGGGACGAGCCTTCGTGATCGGGGCAAAGGAGGCCAGAAAAGATCCCTACCTTGCAACTGGTACGTATCTCTTAAACGATAATTATGCATCTGTGTTGTTTGATACTGGGGCTGAGAAAAGTTTTATATCTAAGGATTGTAGTGAGATACTTGCCATTACCCCGACACCCTTAGATATTGAATACACAGTAGAGCTAGCTGATGGTAAATTAATTGTGACTAAGCATGTTCTGAAAGAATGCACATTAGAGCTAGCAGGCCATAAATTTAAGATTGACCTCATGCCAGTTACACTAGGCAGTTTTGATGTCGTAGTGGGCATGGATTGGTTGTCTGAAAACCAGGCTGAAATCATTTGCCACGACAAGGTTGTGCGCATATCTCTCCCTGGCGGAGAAACTCTAAATATCAAGGGCGAAAGGAGTGACATTCCTCTGAACATCATCTCGTGCATGAAAGCTCACAAATGCTTACGAAAGGGATACACAGCCATTCTGGCACTTATCACCGACAAGACTGAAGAGGAGAAGAGAATCGAAAATATCCCAGTTATATGCAACTATTCCGACGTATTCCCTGAGGATCTACCAGGACTACCACCATCTCGACAAGTGGAGTTCCGCATAGATCTTGTGCCGGGAGCAACGCCTATTGCACGAGCACCATATCGACTTGCACCTTCAGAGATGCAGGAACTGTCCAATCAACTGCAAGAGCTGTTGGACAAAGGTTTCATTAGACCAAGCTTCTCACCCTGGGGAGCTCCGGTCCTATTCGTGAAGAAGAAGGATGGCACGTTCCGCATGTGTATTGACTACCGTGAGTTGAACAAAATGACAATCAAGAACCGTTATCCCTTACCTCGCATTGATGATTTGTTCGATCAACTGCAAGGATCGAGTTATTATTCTAAGATCGATCTGCGATCTGGATACCATCAGTTGAGGGTTCAGGAGGAAGATATACCCAAGACTGCTTTTCGCACTCGGTATGGCCATTATGAGTTTCTGGTTATGCCGTTTGGGCTGACAAACGCACCTGCAGTATTCATGGATCTCATGAATAGAGTGTGCAAACCATACCTCGACAAGTTCATCATTGTCTTTATTGATGATATCCTCATTTACTCGAAAACCCAGGAGGAACACAAAGAGCATCTTCAATTGGCTCTTGAACTGCTACGGGAAGAGAAGCTGTACGCTAAACTCTCAAAGTGCGACTTCTGGTTTCGAGAAGTCCAATTCTTGGGACATGTTGTTAATGAACAAGGGATTCAGGTGGATAAATCTAAGATAGAGGCGATCAAGAACTGGGAAGCACCAAAGACCCCAACTGAGGTGCGACAATTCCTAGGATTGGACGGCTATTATCGACGATTTATTGAAGGATTTTCAAAGATAGCTCAACCCCTTACAACCTTAACACATAAGGACAAGAAGTATCTCTGGTCTGACAAACAAGAAGCTGCATTCCAACTTCTCAAGCAGAAGCTCTGTAGTGCACCTATCCTATCCCTTCCTGATGGAACGGATGACTTTGTAGTATATTGCGATGCCTCGATACAAGGACTCGGCTGTGTGCTGATGCAGCGAGAGAAGGTGATCGCATATGCTTCTCGACAACTGAAAGTCCACGAGAAGAACTACACCACCCACAACTTGGAACTCGGAGCCGTGGTATTTGCACTCAAGATCTGGAGACATTACCTGTACGGTACAAAGTGTACGATATACACTGATCACAAGAGTCTCCAACACATATTCGAGCAGAAGGAATTGAACATGCGGCAACGTCGCTGGCTCGAACTCCTAAATGACTATGAGTGCGCTATCAAGTATCACCCGGGGAAAGCCAATGTGGTGGCCGATGCCCTGAGTCGGAAAAATACCTCAAAACCTAAGAGGGTACGAGCTTTACAACTCACCATCCATCCCAATCTTCCTGAACAAATACGTAGTGCCCAAGTGGAGGCACTTAGACCTGAAAACTTAACAGCTGAATCACTAAGGGGAATGGAGCAACAACTTACGGAAAAAGCCGATGGCTTACACTATTTCATGGAACGCGTCTGGGTTCCGCGTCATGGGAACATAAGAGACCTTGTGATGGATGAGTCTCACAAATCTCGGTATTCCATTCACCCTGGATCTGATAAGATGTATCATGATCTGAAGATACTTTATTGGTGGCCACATATGAAAGCTGACATCGCTACCTACGTAGGCAAATGCTTGACTTGTGCCAAAGTCAAGATCGAGTACCAGAAACCATCTGGATTACTCACACAACCTGAGATCCCCATGTGGAAATGGGAACAAATATCCATGGATTTCATCACCAAGTTACCCCGTACTCCTAGTGGATGTGACACTATCTGGGTAATTGTTGATCGATTGACTAAATCAGCACATTTCCTTGCGATCAAGGAAAATGACAAGATGGAAAAACTAGTCAGAATCTATGTCAAGGAAGTGGTCTCGCGACATGGAGTGCCGATTTCCATCATTTCAGATCGAGACGCCAGATTCACTTCTAATTTCTGGAAATCATTGCAAAAGTCACTTGGCACGCGGTTGGATATGAGTACAGCATACCACCCACAGACTGATGGCCAAAGTGAACGCACAATACAAACTCTTGAAGATATGCTACGAGCGTGCGTAGTGGACTTCGGTAACAGCTGGGAGACTCACCTACCGTTGGTGGAGTTTTCCTACAACAACAGTTACCACACCAGCATCAAGGCAGCGCCTTTTGAAGCACTCTATGGCAGAAAATGTCGATCACCCATCTGTTGGGCGGAAGTGGGTGACAGTCAACTCACTGGGCCGGAACTTGTGCATGAAACAACCGAGAAAATCGTGCAAATCAGAAACCGCATGGCAGCAGCTCGTGATCGTCAAAAGAGCTATGCCGACAAACGCCGAAAACCTCTGGAATTTCAGGTAGGAGACAAAGTCCTTTTGAAAGTCTCACCCTGGAAAGGCGTCATTCGTTTTGATAAACGAGGCAAACTAAACCCACGGTATATTGGACCTTTCGAGATCCTGAAGAGGATTGGTCCGGTGGCATACCAACTCAACTTACCAGCCGAACTCGACGGAGTTCACAACGTGTTTCACGTCTCAAACTTGAAAAAGTGTCTATCGGATGAAACACTTGTAGTTCCACTGGATGAGATCCAGGTGGATGAACAACTACGGTTCGTGGAAGAGCCGGTAGAAATCATGGACCGTGAGGTTAAACAACTCAAACAGAGTAAGATTCCAATTGTTAAAGTCCGATGGAACTCGAAACGCGGACCTGAATTCACGTGGGAGCGTGAAGATCAGATGATGCGCAAATATCCCCATCTCTACAAGCAAACAGCGTCGAACGCCGACAACAATGAATAAATTTCGGGACGAAATTCCTTTCAACAAGGGGATGATGTGACAACCAGAACATTTTTGTTTCTCAAACACTTTTGCTTCTCAAACACTACCAACAACAACCAAATTTCGGGACGAAATTTCTTTCAACAAGGGGATGATGTGACACCCGGCAATTTCAGGTAAATTGCAACTTTACATTCTTTACATTTCACATTCATACTTGTTGCATTTCATTTAATTATGTTTAATTAGATGAGTTGAACACAAACTACTGCGAAACGATAGTTCGTGAATTATCGAATCGTACATTGCACATTGGTTTTGGAAACCAAGTGTGGCAAACACAACACTAACACAAAACAATAATTCGGGGAATTACTGAATTGTGCATTACACGTTGATTAGGATACTGTGATAACTGTGTACGAGGAGTTACGTCAGCAATGAATTGAGCACAGTTGATCGTGTTTAGAATCCACGTGGAGTTGACAACCGAAATTAATGTGGGATGATAGTATGCGTAAAATGATGAACGTGGGCGAAAACGGTGCGCAAAACGGAGTTACGGATTGTCCGGAATTGCGAAACGAAGTTTCCGTCGAAAAACGGGTGAAATTACCCTGAGGCGGTACGCCCCAAGTCGAGGGATTAGCCCAGGCGATGCGCGCGGGTTCAAAAACTTCTGGAAGGCCGGGAAGGGTCCGCGCGGTACGCCTAGGTTGGCTGCGGGTCGCCAGGCGATGCGCCTGGGGTGATTTTGTCGGCCAACTTGTTAAAATATCCACTTTTTCATTCTTATCTCATTTTTATCCTCTATCACGACGTATCAGCCACCAAACCACGAAAATAATCACTTAAATCACCAAAAACTCAAGTTTGAAGGCCTCACGACGTTTAGATCGTATCCAGAAGCGTTAAAACAAGTTCTGATCATCTTTCTATCCGCAGAACTTCTCCAGATTAGGTAATGGTTCATTTTAAACCTTCTGGTTTGATTTTATTGATTAAATCTTGAGTTTGAACGTAATGATATAGTTAGGGTTGTTGATCATTGTCTAGATGATGACTAGGATTGATTTTGAATGACAAACTCAAACTGTTAACGGGTAAATCCTTGTTTTGAGCCGTTGTAATGCCCGGTTTGCATGGGATCATAATAATGGTTATAATGGTTTAAACCATTTGATTATGACTATGTAAATGATTAGTTTGATTAATCCTTGTCATGCAAAACACTCGGTTGGGCACACCGACACTTGGAGTTGTATGGGATACAACACACCACAAAACACTCGGTTGGGCACACCGACACTTGGAGTTGTATGGGATACAACACACCACAAAACACATACTCACACCTATATTGCTAGCATTCGCAGACGCGAACACACAAACACACCGGAACTGCTAATCGGGTGAGTTCACGGCCCCTTTTTACTTTTTCTACCTTTGGGGGAGAAAACATTGCATGATAAACTGTTTTTGGAAAACAATTCATTCCATTTATGTATGGACATGCTTTATCATTATATGTATATGTGTGGACCACATCACAACTAAAAGTCCTCGCGATACTCCACGGACCGTTAGTAGCGCGTAGCGCCTAGCGTGGTAATCTTGAATAGTACTATTTGGGCCTGACAAGCCCCACCCATCGCGCCTGGGAGGCCAACCCGACTTGAGGTCGGAATGGGTACAATATTGACCAACACTTTGCCATTGTCTTGTGATGGACATGGCGGGAGGCACAACTGTCAGCTTCGGTACGACCCCGCATATAATATAACTGTATTGACTAGCTATCAATCGATACTGCATTGTAATGATACATAAATAACAACTCTTACTTTAAACATGGGATGTTTACTGCTTATGATAAACCTGTGCTCTCACCAACCTTTGTGTTGACCCTTTTACTCGCATGTTTTCTCAGGTAACTAAGACACGCTCACAAGGATTAGGATGCTAGGCTGGAGTCGCATGCATCTGCTTAAATGTCTTAGTATATTTTGAGAACATATATCTATTTGACATGTTATGTAATATTAAACACCTTTTAACGTTTACGCAAACTGAAATCTTATGTTTTGTTTTGAAAACCGTTTTATGAATGCTTCCGCTGATCATGAATTTTAAGTCTGTTTTGAAGAACTTATACTTTACTTCCGCAACTCTGATATTACTAAACTGTTTTATCCAAATTCTTGGATGTACGTACATAACCAGACATATAGGTCTCGCATGTTGTGTGACCGGAGACTGCGATCCTGACAATCTGCCGACGCTCGCGCCCCGGAGAGGGACGGGGTTTCTCGGGGTGCGACAGATTGGTATCAGAGCCTCCGGTTATCGCGAATTAGGTTTGCATTTAGTGAACTTAGTCTATAACCACTAGTCTCCACACTACACTTAGTGCCTAGTATTGTGATACTTGCACACATATCACATCTTGTATGCATTACGTTCATCATCGCATGTGACTACCATGACGGGGAGAGTCGATAGCTCTACATGTTTTTAACAGTACCTATCGCACATACTACATTAGTGAGAAACTTGAGGTTGATGCATAAACTGACTTAACACTCCTACAATATATGCTATGTCCGGACGGGTATGTGAAAGATATATCAGTTTTCCCACCATTCGTTGGTATCTTTCTTTGTCTGCCAACTCTTCTCCTTCTTCCATATGGAGTTTGAGATTCGTTATCATGGGCGTTCCCACAGGCTTACAGTCGATCATCGCTGTCTCCGTCAAGAAATCGAGAATGTATTTTCTTTGACAAATGAATATTCCGTGTTTGGATCGGAGAACTTCAATACCAAGAAAGTATTTTAGTCTACCCAAGTCTTTCATTTCAAATTCAGTGAACAAGTTCTCTTTTAATTTTTTCACTTCTTCTTTATCGTTCCTCGTGATGATCATATCATCGACATAAATAATCAAACATGTCATTAATTCACCTCTTCGCTTAAGAAACAAAGTGTGATCCGAGTTGCTTTGTTTGAATCCATACTTTTTCATGGCTAGAGTAAACTTCCTGAACCATGCTCGTGGAGATTGTTTGAGTCCATAAAGAGATTTCTTTAGATGACAAACCTCATCATTTTTGAAATCTTCCTTAAACCCTGGAGGGGCTTCCATATAGATCTCTTCTTTCAATTCTCCATGCAAGAAAGCCTTTTTAACGTCAAGCTGTGACACCTCGCAATTTCCAGGTCAGCATTTGTTTATTTTAATAATAATGTTTGTTATTAACTCATACGTGGCACTAGAATAATTGCATTTAGTGTGACACGTGGCACAACGGACCAAACACACCGATAATTCGAGGAATTATCGCACGAAACTCGCATGTGTCTTGAATGACGAACGCTGGTGAACGGATCAAACCACAGTACACATACACTGCACAATTAGGTTCCGGAGAACCTAATTTAGTAGGACAATGCTTATGTGTCGAGATACGATGATCGTATTCAAGAAATACGAAATATTCGGTTCCAAACAATGAAATTGGGCTTATTGGGCTCAACCGAGACCCATCGCGGTACGCGATGGGCACCTAAATGGGCCTTCGCGGTACGCGAAGCCTGGGCGGGAGAATTTGAATTCTCCGAAAACCATCGCGGTACGCGACGACCGATCATCCGCCACCATCGCGGTACGCGGCGTGTTTCGGGAACAGAATGATTATTTTAATCGACGCGGTACGCGGAACTGCTTTTTGCACATATGTCGCGGTACGCGACGACCCTTACACGCAAAATCTTTATATATCCAAGATGAAATCATTTCTGGCTATCCTATCCCAATCTCTCGACTGAAAACTCTCTGTTCGGCCATTATCACCCTGTTTCACCACCTTTAACCACATTGGAGCCGTCTAGGAGTCATTTGAAGCTTATTCTTGAAGAGATTGAAGCATAAGAACAACATCCATCAACCCACACGAGTTGGAGTTGCTGTGGAGACGATTCCAGGAGTTCTTGAAACCCTCTAGCTCTGTCCCATCAAGATTCAAACACCCAAGAAGCCCTTGGAGGTAGTTCTAGCACCATTTTGGGTTTTTAGCACTTGTACACACACATGCAAGCCCTATAGGCTACATGAGCTATGATCCTGGCTACGTCACACCCACGTGGACTGACACCACGAGTGGGAATTTGGGGGTGTGACAGACTGGTATCAGAGCCTTGGTTATAGGGAACTAGGTTTGCATGTAGTAAACTTAGACTATAATCACTGCTCTACACTAGACACTACACTTACCATTTGCACACTGATATTACTATTATTATTGAACTGCTGTTTACTAATATGAGAATTTACAGGATGGCCGATAACAACAGAGATGCTAACAGGAACCCGGGCAAACGCCCAGCGGTCGATGATTTGACTGAGGAGAGTTGACGCAGGATCGACAGCATCGTGGCTTAGGTAGATGCTGAGATGGAGCGACGCGCCCAGATGCTAGCTCGGGAGTGATACTGGGGATGGTTGCCTAACCTCCTACGAGATTGGGTAGTGGGAGAGCGGGTGCCTACGCCATGATACAGGGGCGATACCTCAGAGGGTCCACGACTGCCGGCACTTGGGATGCCGATGGAGGGAGCCTTCGCGGCTCATGTTGCTGTAACCCGGCGGGAGCTTCGGAGAAACGCCGAGCTGTCCGACGAGGTTCGTGTTCTTCGCGAGAAGAACGATCGCCTGGAAAGGCGAAGCGACCGACTGGAGGAGCAGAACGATCGTTTGGAGGAACAGGTGGAGACACTACGTCTCCAGGTGTCTCAGCTCATGTCACAGCACGGCCAGATAGTCGATGTCATGCAGGAGCATGACGGACGCATCACTGAGAATCGGACGGACATAGCCGAGACTCAGGCGATGGTACAGGCGAGCGACGCCATGCTTAACGCATGGGCGGCGCAGTTCATCGAGGAGCCGCCAGCTGAGGACGATGGATCACAGTTCGAGGCCGAGGACCTCGAGGAGGGAGAGTTTGACGAGGATCCCGACGAGGATCCGGAGGAGGACGATGACGATGATGGGGACGCAGCTAGTGACATCTCCCATGTCTCCATGGACTCAGATTAGTGGATCTTCTTATTTTGTATTGTTTTCCTTTTATTCCATTTTGGCCTAGACGAGCGGGATGTGCTCGAAGAACTTGCATTTTACTTTCTTTTCAAATTATTGTACTTCAAAGTTGATATTAATGAAAATTATGCTCTATTATTATCTGTTGTATTGTTATGACTGCTATTGATACAATCTCTGTTATTATATCTAACTTGACGTCTGACATGACAACTATATTAACCTTGGCTAACACGTGACATATGTTGACTAACACTCTAACCCCTCTATATAGAGATATGTCCGGAAGAGGAACCAATGCCCTACGACTCAAACGCAAGGCCGAAAAGGCACGCATTGACATGATGGTCGAGCGCAAATTCAACAAGGTACTCGCTGAGTACGAAGCTAACCGACATGCCAGCGAGACGAGTGGCACTAACAATGGTATCAACTTTTGCCTAACATGACTAACATAGTATCGGCAGTATAGACACTAACACGTTGCAATGAACTCCGATGCACAGGATCTCATGGGGGAGTAGCAAAGGGATGCTCGTTTAAAGCCTTCCTGAGCTGTCACCCTCACAAGTTCCAAGGTACTGAAGGAGCAGTGGGACTGCTTCGTTGGATAGAGAAGCTGGAGTCAGTTTTCTCCATGGCTGAATGCTCGGATGAGAACCGGGTGAAATACGCCACAGGAACTCTAGAGGGACCAGCTCTCACCTGGTGGAATACCCATGTCCAGACCCTCGGACTGGAGACTGCAAACTCCATCCTATGGGAGAACTTCACCAGGATGCTGCATGAGGAATATTGTCCTCGTGACGAGATCAGGAAACTTGAGGAAGAATTCTGGGTACACAAGATGGCAGGGTCAGAAATCGAGAAATACTGCACTCGGTTTCATGAATTGTGCAAGCTCTGCCCAGCAATGGTGACGCCGGAGTATAAAAAGATCGAGCAATTCATCAGTGGATTGCCGGAGCAGATACAGAGCATAGTGACTGCTTCCGATCACACCACAATTCAACCATTGATCCGACTTGCCCACAAACTAACTGATCGGGCAGTAGCACAGGGAAAACTGCCAAAAAGGGGTGAACATCTGAAACCCCAAGAACCCAAGAAGAAGTGGGAGCCCAACAACAACCGAACCTTTTCACCCCAACAGCCAACTCAACACCGACCTACACCTGCCAAGGTCTTCACTGCCACCCAACCAAACAATCAGGACAAAGGGGGATATCGGGGCAACAACCCCAAATGCAACAACTGCTCATACCACCATCACGGCCCATGCCGAAGAGTTCGATGCACCAACTGTGGCAGGAACGGACACCTGGCCAAGGAATGCCGATCAAACCCCAACCCTAACCCCAACAAAGACAACACATTAAAGGGGTGCTTCACTTGCGGAAAGCCGGGGCACATGCGCCGAGATTGCCCACAGAACAAGAATGCAGGTGGCAACCCAGCAAGGGGGAGGGCATTCGTGATCGGATCCGGGGAAGCTAAAGATGATCCAAACGTCGTCACCGGTACGTTCCTTTTAAATAATGTCTACGCTAGCATATTATTTGATACCGGTGCCGATAGGAGTTTTATCTCTAGTGAATTTAGTAAATTGCTTGATATGACACCAACACCACTAGATTATAAGTATACCGTGGAGTTAGCTGATGGCAAACTTATCGAAACACAACATATCATCAAAGGGTGTGTTCTAACACTAGCAGACCATCAATTGGTGATTGACCTGATGCCGGTAACTCTCGGAAGCTTCGACGTGGTGATTGGAATGGATTGGCTATCTGCGAACCATGCCGAGATTGTGTGCAACGAGAAGATTGTACGAGTTACATCACCAAGTGGCGAGCAGATCTCAATCCAAGGAGAACGACGCGGGATACCGCTAAACATTATGTCATGCATGAAGGCAAACAAATATCTACAGAAGGGATACACGACTATTTTAGCTCTAATCTCCGAACAACCCAAGAAGGAACGGAAGATTGAGGATATCGCTGTTGTCCGCGATTTTCCGGAGGTCTTTCCCGAAGATCTACCGGGACTACCACCGGCGCGACAAGTGGAGTTCCAGATAGATTTAACCCCAGGAGCCGCACCAATAGCCAAAGCACCATACCGATTGGCTCCGACGGAAATGCAAGAATTATCTAACCAACTGCAAGAGTTGTTAGATAAAGGATTTATTCGACCGAGTTTATCACCGTGGGGAGCTCCGGTCTTGTTTGTGAAAAAGAAGGACGGTTCATTCCGTATGTGTATAGACTACCGAGAACTGAACAAAGTAACGATCAAAAATCGATACCCTCTACCACGAATAGACGATCTGTTTGATCAACTACAAGGGTCAAGCTTCTATTCGAAAATCGATCTGAGATCGGGTTACCATCAACTCAGGATACAGGAGGACGACATACCAAAGACAGCGTTCAGGACGCGATACGGACATTACGAGTTTCTGGTCATGCCTTTTGGACTTACTAACGCACCGGCAGTATTCATGGACCTCATGAATCGGGTGTGTAAGCCATATCTCGATAAATTCGTGATCGTATTTATCGACGACATCCTGATCTATTCTAAGACTCGAGAAGAACATGCCGATCACTTGAGACGTGTCTTAGAACTACTGAAGAAGGAACAACTGTACGCAAAATTCTCCAAATGTGATTTCTGGATTCGCGAAGTTCAATTCCTTGGACACGTAGTAAACGAGAAAGGGATACACGTGGACCCAGCCAAGATCGAGGCAATCAAGAATTGGGCAGCACCTAAGACCCCAACCGAGGTGCGGCAGTTCTTAGGGTTGGCCGGGTACTACAGGCGGTTTATCGAGGGATTCTCGAAGATCGCGCAATCATTGACTTCCCCTACACACAAAGACAAGAAATTCGAATGGGGAGAAAAACAAGAGACTGCTTTCAATCTGTTGAAGCAGAAATTGTGCACTGCACCAATCCTATCGCTACCAGACGGGTGCGAGGATTTTGTGGTATACTGTGACGCATCAAAGCAAGGACTCGGTTGTGTGCTGATGCAACGCGAGAAAGTTATAGCATACGCATCACGACAATTGAAGGTGCACGAAAAGAACTACACAACTCACGATTTGGAGTTGGGAGCCGTGGTGTTCGCACTGAAGATCTGGCGACACTATCTGTATGGCACCAAGTGTACGATATTCACTGATCATAAGAGCCTACAACACATTTTCGATCAGAAGGAACTGAACATGAGACAACGCAGATGGGTCGAGCTGATAGGTGATTATGATTGTGCAATCAAATATCATCCCGGTAAAGCCAACGTAGTAGCAGACGCACTAAGCCGGAAAGAAACAACCAAACGTGTGCGCGCACTGCAACTTACCATCCACTCCGAACTGCCAAATCAAATTCGGATCGCTCAACAAGAAGCCTTGAAAGCCGAAAACCTCACTCTCGAAGCCATGAGAGGGATGGACAAACAGATGAAACAGAGAGACGACGGAGCCTACTACCTAATGGATCGTATTTGGATCCCACGTTTTGGGGACTTGAGGAAGGTAGTAATGGATGAAGCTCACAAGAGCCGATACTCAGTTCATCCAGGTTCTGACAAAATGTACCACGATCTAAAGGCAACTTATTGGTGGCCCAACATGAAGTCAGAAATCGCAACGCATGTGAGTAAGTGTCTGACTTGCTCAAAGGTCAAGGTCGAATACCAGAAACCTTCAGGATTACTCCAACAACCAGAAATTCTAGTGTGGAAATGGGAGCAAATTTCCATGGATTTCATCACGAAGCTGCCAAAGACGACAAGTGGTTGCGATACCATTTGGGTTATCGTAGACCGACTCACGAAATCGGCACACTTCCTACCAATCAAGGAAACCGATAGGTTGGAGAAGTTAACCCGAATATATTTGAAGGAAATCGTATCCAGACACGGAGTCCCAACCTCTATAATATCAGACCGGGACAGCCGTTTCACGGCACACTTCTGGAAGTCCCTACACCAGTCACTCGGGACGAGGTTGGATATGAGCACAGCTTATCACCCACAAACCGATGGTCAAAGCGAAAGAACCATTCAAACACTCGAGGACATGCTTCGGGCATGTGTAATCGACTTTGGTAACAGCTGGGAGACTCACCTGCCTTTGGTAGAATTCTCGTATAATAACAGCTACCATACCAGCATTGGAGCTGCACCTTTTGAGGCGCTCTACGGACGTAAATGCAGATCACCACTCTGTTGGGCGGAAGTTGGTGAAAGCCAACTGACCCGACCCGAACTCGTGCACGAAACAACTGAAAAGATTGTGCAGATACGTAACAGAATGGCAGCAGCTCGGGATCGACAGAAGAGCTATGCCGACAAGAGACGCAAACCTTTGGAATTCCAAGTGGGAGACCGTGTACTTCTTAAAGTCTCGCCTTGGAAGGGAGTGATCCGGTTCGGAAAGCGGGGAAAGCTAAACCCTCGCTATATTGGACCTTTCGAGATCACTAAACGGATAGGCCCCGTGGCTTACGAATTACAGCTACCACAGGAATTGAGTAGCGTACACAACGTGTTTCACGTTTCAAATCTCAAGAAGTGTTTATCCGACGAAACTCTCGCAATTCCTCTAGGGGAATTTCAGATCGACGAACAACTACACTTCATAGAGGAACCGGTGGAAATTATGGACCGGGAACTCAAGAAGTTGAAACATAGTAAGATACCAATTGTAAAACTTCGATGGAACTCACGGCGAGGACCGGAATACACCTGGGAACTGGAGGATCAGATGAAAAAGAAATACCCTCACCTATTCTCCAACCAAACTGTCACGAACAACACGAACTGAATTTCGGGACGAAATTCCTAATAACTGGGGGATGATGTGACACCTCGCAATTTCCAGGTCAGCATTTGTTTATTTTAATAATAATGTTTATTATTAACTCATACGTGGCACTAGAATAATTGCATTTAGTGTGACACGTGGCACAACGGACCAAACACACCGATAATTCGAGGAATTATCGCACGAAACTCGCATGTGTCTTGAATGACGAACGTTCGTGAACGGATCAAACCACAGTACACATACACTGCACAATTAGGTTCCGGAGAACCTAATTTAGTAGGACAATGCTTATGTGTCGAGAAACGATGATCGTATTCAAGAAATACGAAAGATTCGGTTCCAAACAATGAAATTGGGCTTATTGGGCTCAACCGAGACCCATCGCGGTACGCGATGGGCACCTAAATGGGCCTTCGCGGTACGTGAAGCCTGGGCGGGAGAATTTGAATTCTCCGAAAACCATCGCGGTACGCGACGACCGATCATCCGCCACCATCGCGGTACGCGGCGTGTTTCGGGAACAGAATGATTATTTTAATCGCCGCGGTACGCGGAACTGCTTTTTGGACATATGTCGCGGTACGCGACGACCCTTACACGCAAAATCTTTATATATCCAAGATGAAATCATTTCTGGCTATCCTATCCCAATCTCTCGACTGAAAACTCCCTGTTCGGCCATTATCACCCTGTTTCACCACCTTTAACCACATTGGAGCCATCTAGGAGTCATTTGAAGCTTATTCTTGAAGAGATTGAAGCATAAGAACAACATCCATCAACCCACACGAGTTGGAGTTGCTGTGGAGACGATTCCAGGAGTTCTTGAAACCCTCTAGCTCTGTCCCATCAAGATTCAAACACCCAAGAAGCTCTTGGAGGTAGTTCTAGCACCATTTTGGGTTTTTAGCACTTGTACACACACATGCAAGCCCTATAGGCTACATGCATCACCACCACTACTTTAGGCACGAATTTTTGATGTTAATAATCTGTTATTGAAGGTGTTACTCACTGATTTGATGATATGATGATGATCTATGATGATATTATTAAGATTTGATGGCTATTTGTTGTTTTTACTATGAAATAGGCATTTTTATCAACATGCATGTATGATCTAGCATGATTCACATGATGTTTGATATTGAAATGTTACTAGATATGTTATTGATGATGTTCTACATGATTTAGAATGTTTGATTATGCCAAATATGGTCATTTGGGGGATTATTACTAAATATGGTAACTTTAATGTTACAAATTGTGCATTTTTGATGAAATAACCACATGCATGTGGTTAGATCTATGTGTTATGCTTAAAATGATGATTAGAAGGTTAATATGGTGATTATTAGTACATATAGATGGTTAGAATTGTTAAAAGCATGATTTTCGTAATATTACTATAAATAGAAGCTTTTTGACTCAAGTATGCAAACGGTCGATGAAAATGATAATGTATCAAGTCTAAGATGCTTAGTTATCGATTTAGTGATGATATTGAGAGAATTATGTTGGTGGGGAAACTTGATTATGGTTATTTCTATAAGTTACTAAATATAGTAACTTTATTTCGCAAAATTGTAAGTAGGAGCATGCTAGACATAACGATCATGATTAAAAGGCTATTTAGGACTACGATAATGATGGTAGATAATATTTGTTGTTAAAATTGATGAAATATGCTTATTTTAGCAACTTTCCAAATATGGAAACTTTTACGCGCAAACTATGTTAAACCGACTATGTGCAACGATGTGCTACATGATAACATGCTCATTTAGGATAAATATGCATGTTAGAACAATCGGAATGTGATTTAATGCATGACTTGCCTAATGTGGAAACTTTCCTAAAATAGGAACTTACTATAAATAGTAAGTTCCCTCATAGGGATGGTTTTGGTATCCGTACACCTCCCACGACACTAAAACCGCACGATACACGAACACTTGATCCAAACCGTCACCAACGGGTCGTTAGGTCAAACACGGTCAACACAGTCAAACACGGTCAATCTGACCCACCAACAACTTGGAGTTGTTGAACGCTAAACACGGTCCTGTGAGACCCGCATTTGTGAACACAAACTCATAGTACCTATGTGATATAGGTGACTACTAGCCGACGAGCTACGCAACTCTATTGAGCTAACGCATTACACGAACTCAGGTGAGTTTACAGCCCCACTTTTACTCTCTAACTGTTTTTACTCAACTTTGGGGTGAGAATATACTGCAACTGTTTTAGATATAGGACTGGCATGTTGTGAAACCGTTTCTTTTTAAGTGTAACTATTATCGCATAAAGCCCTCACTTATCCTTACCGTTAGTTGTTACGAACGAGTCGTTATTACGTAGTACTACTGGGTTTGACTAGCCCCACTCGGCAACAACTTTGACTGGAGGTCATAACGAGTGTAATAATCGATGTGAATTGCGAGTTCAGCGATGACTCGCGGAGGCAAACGGAAACAGTCTAGTTTCGGTAAGATGACATGACACACTCACGGATCGTAGATCCAACAACTAAACTTAACATGCCCAGTATATATCTGTTTACTATTTATGTCTGTCTAAACCTGTGAACTCACCAACTTTTTAGTTGACACTTTTTCGCATGTATTCTCAGGTAACTAATGGAGCACACGCTAGGACGCTCACCAGGACACACTAAGGAGTCAAGCTTACATATAGGCTCATGTACTAGGCTTGTGTGCATTTGTTATGTTTTGAAAACAGCTTACTTTGTAGTGTCTGATACAATTTACTTTCCGCTGCAAACTTATGTATATTTTGATGTTTAACATTTCCGCTGCGAACTATGAGAACTTGTATTGTTTTACAAACTGTGTGAATGTGTAACTCATATAGAGTCATTCTATATGACCATGAGCTATGATCCTGGCCACGTCACACCCACGTGGACTGACACCACGAGTGGGAATTTGGGGGTGTGACACAAGCTGATGAAGAGGCCAATTTTCATTTGCTGCTATAGAAAATAGGACCCTGATTATATCAATCTTAGCAGCAGGAGAGAAGGTTTCGGAATAATCAATCCCGTATGTCTGAGTGTATCCCTTGGCCACCAATCTGGCTTTATATCGTTCAATTGTCCCATCTGGTTTATGTTTAATGGTAAACACCCAGCGACACCCGACTGCCTTTTTTCCTGATGGGAGGACACATTTTTCCCAAGTTTCATTTCTTTTTAGAGCTTTCATTTCTGTCTCCATTGCATCTTTCCACTTCTTTGATTCTAACGCCTTTGTGACCGAGTTTGGAGTTTTCTCCGAGTATATAGAAGACATAAACTCTCTTGCCTCTTTTGAAAAGTTTCCTTTGGCAATGTTTGCCATAGGATACCTAGAATTTTTGGTCTTTCTGGTCTTTCTCTTAGGAGAGTATCTCTTTGGAGGGACTCCTCTATTAACTCTTTGTGGAAGAACGTATCTGCCGGTTGTTTCCTCAGTTTCATTTGGAAGTGGTTCATATAGTGACCTGTCAACTGTTTCTACTTCCACTTCATGATTATCAATAAAGTCAGTAGTATTTTCATTATGATCAGTAGTATTTTCTTGAGTTTCACTTTGAGTTTCACTAGGAGAATTACTTACCTTGGACATCTGGTTGAGAGAATCATGTTCAGTGGCACTGACCGTAGGTACAGTAGTTTGTGAGGGAGGTGGCTCAGTTTGAGTACTGTGACTAATTTCTTCTGAAGACGACATCCATTTCAGCCAACTCAATGAGTCACCGCTCTCTTTCTCCCCCTGACCAGTGTGTTGGGTGTTATAAAAGTACTCAGTTTCAAGAAAGTCACAATTTTCAGTGGTGTATATTAAGGGTGTCGTTCGGGTTGGTTCCTTGGGTTTCGGGTTGCTCGGGTCGGGTTATTCGGGTTTTCGTAATATGAAATTGGAACTGAGAACCGAACCATTTAACTTCGGTTTAATTGGTTCTCGGGTTTCGGTTCTCGGGTTTAATCGGGTTGGGTTAAACAGTTCTCGGGTAATACTTGAAAAACTAATATTTTATTTTTCAAACAAATAAAATTAAAACATATTTAACCAAAACATATATTTCCTTAAAAAAATCAAATGTTTAACCATAACATAACTAAAACATGTTTAATTAAAACATGCATTTATTCAACAATCTTAAAACATATAGATGCTTTGAAAATTAAAAAATGTTACCGACCCTTAGAAACCTAGTTCGGGTTTTTCGGGTTTACCCGAATAAACCTTGAGGGTACCCAAGGACCGAACCATTCTAAGTTTTCGGGTTCGGGTAATAGGCTTTTTCGGGTGGGGTATTTTCGGGTTCGGGTTTTTCGGGTTCGGGCTGGTGTTTTTCGGGTTGGTTCTTCGGGTTCGGGTAAAAAACACACCCCTAGTGTATATGTAACGTTTCTTTGGACTGTAACACCGGTATCCTTTTTGGTTAACACCGTAGCCCACGAACACGCACTTTTCGGCACATGGTTCCAGTTTGGTCCTTTCAGTCTTAGGTATGTGGACAAAGACAGTGCATCCAAAAACACGGGGTTCCAAGGTAAGAATGGGAGGTATTTTAGTAAATTTAGATAAGGTTTGAAGTGGAGTTTTGAATTCGAGGGTCATGTTAGGAAGTCTATTAATAAGATATGTTGCTGTAGCAAGGGCTTCTGGCCAAAATGACTTAGGACCTTGGGACTCGATCAAAAGAGCTCGGGTTATTTCTAAAAGAATTCGATTTTTTTTTCGGCGACTCCATTTTGTTTTGGAGTATGTCGACAAGAGGTTTGATGAATCATTCCTTTTTTTTTGAAAAAATTGTTTCATGGAAGTGTTTATAAATTCTCCTCCATTATCAGATCGAAGGATTTTGATATTTCTTTTGAATTGTGTTTTGACCATGGTATGAAAAATGACAAACTTATCAAAGACTTCGGACTTATGTCTAAGGAAGTAAATCCACGACATACGAGTACAATCGTCAATAAATAGGAGGAAATATCGAAAATTTTGCCCTCCAATTACTTCTGCGGGACCCCACACATCAGAATGAATTAAATCAAAAGGTTGATCAACTTTAGTATTATTTGGTTTGTGCTTATTTCTGTGGCTTTTAGCCAAAACACAAGTCTCACAATTCAACAATTTATTTGAAGGAAAGAGTTTCGAAAATAAACGATGTAAGTAACCAACAGATGGGTGTCCAAGTCTTCTATGCCATAACCATGCTTCTCTGTCTACTGTTCCATGAGCCAACATTACGGTACCTTGCTGAGTCTCCTCGTCTACATAATACAGTCCTTGCCGTTCAGTGCCACGCCCAATGATCATTCCTGTCCTGATGTCCTGTAAAATACAAAAGGTAGGATGCATTAGGAGTGTGCAATTCAGTTCCTTTGTCACATGACTAACGGACAACAGTTTGTGAGACAAGGATGGTATATACAGACAATTCGGTAATTTTAGCGTTGGTGACAACTCTACTGTACCCCCGCCTTCTACTGGCATAAAACCCCCATTTGTCGTTTGAATATGTGTTTTTCGTGGTTTTGATATTGAGCAAATGTCAGATGGGTCAAAGGTCATAGTATCTGTGGCACTACAATCAAAAATCCAAGAATTAGGATTTTTCTCTATAATTGCCATATTAGCTTTTCCAAGTTTTACATTTAATTCTTTGATTTTTGAAGGCACATAAATAGACGGTTTAACACTAATAATGTTTGGGGTTGAATTTGTAAAACTTGAAACTAGAGGATTAAAGTTTGAAGGGTTTGAGAATCAATTCCCAACCCTTATACCTGATACGTCATTTAATTTGTTTCCTCAAAATCTTCAGTCGCAGCTATCCCTCCAAAACCACCACCGCCGGTGGCTTTTTTGCCGTTGCAGCCGACGGTCTTCGGGTTGCCCACGGCGGCTGAAGCTTCTCCTTCTTTCTTCCCTTTCTTGTGGCCATCACTCCACCATTCCGGATAACCCACGAGTTTAGAGCACTGATCTTTCGTGTGTTTGTTCATACCACAGTGAGTGCATTTCAACTTAGATTTATCAACTCGTGGTAGTAGTCCGTTCGATTTTTGAGTTGGATCTAACCTTCGTTGTCCTCGTGTGACGTACCCGGTGCCATATTCTTCTGCTCCAGTGGGAACGAGACTGGCGGCGATGCCTTGTGACGGTGCAGGGTTAGATCCGAGAATGTTTCAGTGTGCTGTCTCTTTTCGAACTGCTGCATACGCTCCTTCCGCCGACGGCAGTGGATCCCATTTGAGTATCTCCCTTTTAATGGGATCGAACTATTGGTCTAGGGCATTCAAGAACTGAAAAAGTTTTTGTTCTGCCCTAATCTTATTGTAAGTGGTGATGTCAGTTGCGCAGGTCATCGGATTTGGGTCACGCCTTTCGATTTCACCCCAGATACCTTGCATAGTTATCCAGAAATCTTCAAGAGGTATGCCCTTTTGTTTATAATCATTAGCTTTGATGTGTAAATCAAACGTCTGTAATTTGTCTTTCCCGATGCTATATGTAACCACCAGAGCATCCCAAAGTGTTTTCGCTGTTGGGAACTCGGTTAGGCTGCAAGCCAACGATGGTTCAATGTTTTGGATAAGCCAAGAGAATACCACCAAATCATCTTGTTACCACTGTTCATACCCAACATCAGTTGAGTTTGTTGGGTTTTCAGAAAGATGATTTAATAGGCTTTTTGATTTCCCTCCAATGGCTACCCGAATCATTCTTGCCCAAAGGGCATAGTTTTGGCTATTTAATTTGAGGCTGATTGTTAAACTGTCAGAAAGTTTGTGGTTTGTGGTTTGAGTATTGAGACTATTTTTGAGAATATTGGCAATTTGAAGGGAAAGGTTATTGTCGTCAGGCATGGTTGTGTGGTGGGTTTAGAAGAGATTGATTGGGTAGATGATGAGCATGAAATGTGAGGATCTCTCACTGCTCTGATACCATGTTTTGACAATGATAATCAGAGGGAATCGATTGAATTGATTTGTATTTTTCTGTATATTACAAGAAAACAAAGACAACATTTATTTATAGGCTTTACAAATGTACTATACATAGAAACGATTGTGATTGATGCTGGAAATAAGGATCTGACAGCTAGCTATGACCATGACCATGACCATGACCTTTGATAAATATGGATATGATGCTTGACTGATCCATAATCCCCTCAAAATATATTTCTTTTCTAACATTCTTAATGTCTATCTTGAAGAGCATGCTTGAGGGTTTTAAGTTGAGAAGACATGATACAACAGTGTTTAATATCAAAGGACCATCAAGGATGCTACGACCCTAAAGGAAAGCTGATTGTTTATCCGGAAAAAAACTCGATAAAACCCGGAAAAAATCCGACTCTAGCTGAAACAACTTCTTGAATTTGTTAACTAAAACCGGAACCGGTTTTTAAAAAACCCCGGTTTGCGCACCTCTATTACCACCAATCAAGCAAATAGGCTAAAACTATGCCAAAAGAGTTGGGCTCTCTATTTTTATGATGAGATCAAAGAAAGATGATGAGTACGTCCTACATATGCCACAGAAATGGGCTATCTAATTTTTCTCCTCTTCTCCTCTTTGCTCGAACGGAAAGATCCATTAGATAATGAAAGATTGGTTTAAGGCCATCTCTGGCGATTAATCAACAATTCGAAGTGTTTTTCTTGTGTCTTCTTGATAAACCAACGTTTATATAAAGATGTATGAGGATTTGTTTGGGGAGTAAGAAGCCCTTTGACATCTATTCATCTGCAAATAATTTTTGATGTGAAAACACAGAGACAAAGAGCCGAGCGGATCATCCAAGGCACATTAGCAAGCCAGAATACACACCCAAGTTTTCTGATTTTGAATTGAATCGACCAAAATTTTATCATTTTAACCCCCTAATTATCAAATGTTGGCAATTTCAGTCCCTGTAGTTTTATTCAACAATTAACGAGTTTTCAACTAATCTAACCTGGCTAGTTTCTAGGTATTCAAATAACCTACATTATTTTTACCAACGCTAATACTAAATTACAAACACTATAATTTAGAATTTATAACAATAATACAAAATCCCTTCTAGAGGTGTAGACAGATTGAGTTGTGCTAAGTCTAGCTATGAACAAGAATTAAATAAGCTAGAGATCAGGTTTGATTCATGAGAAATTTGACAAGCATAAGCTCGACACAACCTCAATTCATTGATTTTATAATTATTTTATTTTAATATTTTTATAATTAATGTTATATATTTATACTAACTAGTTTCATTCCGAAACACGTTACCACGTGTTAATTTGTGAAAAATTTTACGTGCGTAAAGTTTAGAATTAAAATGAAACCATATCCTAAGATGAACTCACCTTGAAGGGCAAAACCTTTAAATAGCAATCATGACGTTCATAGAGGGCAAAACTGTGTTATTTCTTTATGTGTGATTCATGTTGTTATTCATCAACCCTTTTTCATATGAACCATTACTTTAATGAATCAACTGTTGATATGAGACAACTGGTTGCAATAAAAGAATGCATGTTTAATTCGGAAAATAATTTAATGAATTTCATAATTTACATTTAAAATGCATGCGAGATTTTATGCCCAAAACAAATAGACTATAAACAATATTGTTTTCACTGAAAAAATAATTCCTTTAAAGCAAAACACATTCAAAACATAATTGATAGTATGGGTCTTAACCTAAGACTGCATTTCATGGGTAAGACGTTGAACGAGCATGGAAGGCTGGTTGGGCGGGGGTGAGCGGGCACACTGCCCATACCCCGGCAGCCTCAAATTGGAGCTCCCAACGGCTCTCACTCCCCGTGTGATCTCTCTCCTCCTATTGGTGGGTTTAAGTATAATGATGATGATGTGGTACAGACAGAGGGGTGTTGATCGGGTCAACCCGATCGCGTTTCGGGTTAATCGGGTTTTCACTAAAACATTATTAACCCGCAACCCGACCCGAATAACGTTCGGGTTAATCGGGTCGGGTCAGTCTAGTTAGTCGGGTTGGTATTTATTTGCTATTATCTTGTCCTAATTTTAAATTTCTACAAATAATTCATTTTGCAAACATGTAATTCAATGAAAAATATGTAGATAATTTATTTTTCATATATAATTTGATTAATAGTCATTATCATATTTTGGTAAAAAGTTAAATATATCTTACATTTAATAATTAATATATATAAAAAACAAAAATGATTCTTATTCGGGTTGACCCGAAACCTGACTAACTTTTAAAAATATACCCGAAACCTGACCCTATTAACAGTTCGGGTTAATCAGGTTGACCCGAATAACCTGACTAACATTTTTAACCGAATAACCCGACCCTATTAAGCTTATTCGGGTTGAGGTGCGGGTCGGGTTAAGGTATTTTCGACACCCCTAGGTACAGTAAGGAAGGTTTTCAGTGAGGTGACCATTGTGGGGTTTTAAAGTTTTCAGTATGATGATAACGTGATAGAAAATTTCTGTTGGGTGGAATTTCAGGGGGTGACCACTAAACTAGTCTAAGTTCTAAAACAAAAATATGTGATATGCTTTTGAGAAAACCAATAAAATTTTATTAAAAAAATCAGATCTTTTATTGCTCATTTGATATCATCGGAATTTACATGAGATCTTAGAACAATCCCAATTCACATAATCAAACCAATAAATCACTCGTATATTAATCACCAAATTCGCCCCCAACAACTTAAACCCATCAACTTCACATAAAACCAATGTTTTAAAAATCAGTTCGAACCTGCCGGTTCAATCAGATGCCGTCAACCAATCCGGTACAAAACACTTTAGTATTATGCAGGTTCCTTCGATCGATTGTGCCGGTGATTTAATCCGGTTCTACCGGTAAACCCCGCATTTCAGGTTTTAAAAAAACACAAAATTTAGGCTTAAAAGCGATTTTCGGCTTTTAAGAGATCGTGAACTTGATGGGTTTAACACGCCAATGTCATAATCCTATTATGCATTTTTATTTAAAAAAAATTGTATTAGAATTTGAGTACTTTTAGATTGTTTTAGATGAATTTGAGCACTTTTTGAATTGTTTTTGGATGAATTTGTATACTTTTTGAAAACTTATTTGAATACAAGTTGTATTTCTATATAATTATATGGTTAATTAGTGTGTCCGGTTGAACCGCCCGTTACAACCCAGTTCAACCGGTTGAACCATTTTTTACCCAAATCCGGTCCCACCTGAAATACCGGTTTTTAAAACATTGCATAAAACAACAAATGTAATCATATACTAACCCCTAAATTAATACTAAGGAAAATAATACCATCAAATTCACATAAAACATCAATTCAAAAACACATAAAACAACTAACACCAGCGCTTGAGTAATCGAAGAACACCTAAAGATAATTAATGAGAGATAATTGGATGAAAATGAAAGAAAAACATCACCATAACCATCTAATACCACCAGATAAGTGCACAAAACAATACAAGTACGGACATAAAAAGGAATACCACCGATCGAGCCCTAGACAAAGAAAAAAGTGTAGCAACCAAAGGCAGAAATCTAAAACCACATGGAATTAGGCTATTTTGCGTTGAGTAGTCAGTAGAGGAAACACCTATATTTGTATTTAAACACTAGTAAGCAGGGGTGTAAACTAGCCGAGGCGATTCCGACCTTGTTAAGGCTCGAGCTTGGCTCGTTTAAATAAACTAGGGCTCGAGCATGAGCTCGGCTTGTTAGAAAATTTTTAGACTCGAGTTCGGCTTGACGCGGCTCGTTTGGATTTTATTTATTTTATTTATTTTCTTTAATTAATATTTTAATTATATTTATAATTATATTTTCTAATTTTAACATAAAATATTTGATTTAAATATATTTATCATAATTTTATATATAAAAATAATTAATTTTATAAATTAAAACTTAATATAATAAATAAAAATTATATAAACAAAAAGTTCCTTAAGGCTCACGAGCCGGCTAGAGCTCGATATGTAAAGCTCGAGCTCGGGTTTGGGCTCGATAACTAAACGAGCCACACTTTTGGGCTCGGGTTCGTTAAGGCTTGGCTCGTTCGAGCTTTTTACCGACCCGATCCCGAGCATTTCACGAGCTGTTTTTGTTCATTTACACCTCTACAAGTAAGCAAATACATGACATGCGGTAACAAAAGCAATTGTACGTTTATAGAAAGACACAACCAACGATACACGGCAAAACAGTGACACAATCATAAGAGAAAGAGGTATATGAAGATGAGAAGAACACATGAGAAAACGATGATCTCATCGATATTTGCATGAGAAAGAAAGTGAAGCGACGTTAATTTTGGGTTGCAAAAACAAGTCTTGTCATGTTTAATAGGTTAAAGACAATGTGATACTCAAAACAATATAATATTGTTTAATTTTTTAAATAAAATTACAATTTTTTTTATAAATATATATTTAATAAATTTAAAAATGTTTATTTTGAGTCATGAGGGAGCTCGAACTAGATATTATCTATACAAACAAAGTTAAATTATGTATAGTGTGTCTCCCGAGAAAACGATCTCTCGTGAAAATTCATTTTCTTGTGAGATAAATTCATTTTTGTGATTTTTTCGTGACAAATTCATTTTTTGTGAGATTTTTCGTAAGAAATTCATTTTTTTCCTTGATTTTTCATGATAAATTCAATTTTCGTGAGAAATTTTTTAGACAAATCATTCCAATTTCTTATAAAATGAGAATTGAGATATTGTTTTCTCAAATGTTCTATTTTAATTTTATTTTTCATTTGTTTTACTATTGACTCATAATATATTTGTTTTATAATCATGGCTCTTTATACGTAAATGTTTTTTTTCCTTTTGAACTCGTTCCCAAGTTAAAACGAAAGTGTTAAATCAACAACACGCGAGAATCACGTATCTAGTTTCATACAAGCATAATATCAATTAAGCTGACTAGACTTAGGGGTTGTTTGTTTACCTCTTAATAGAACCATTCAGCACTTAACCATTCAGCGCGTTTGGTTTAAATTAAATTACCTCTTAATGATTCAGTTCAGCACTTAACCATTCAGCACCAATACCATGCTGAACCATTCAGACCTTCTTAATCATTCAGACCTCTTAACCATTCAGCACTTAGTGATTCAGACCAACCAAACAGCCCGTTACCTTGCTTTCAAGTAACACGCAAATGAGTTTGATTTGCTTTGCCTGAAATAGTGTTACAGGTCAGACGATAAAAAACACATCACGTATGTGGGCCCATGTTTTATTGAGTTAGGTAATCGATCCACGTCATCCACCTCATATCATTACGTCATAGATTACGTGGCACCGTTGATGTTTTCGCCCTTCAGGTCCCCCCCGAACAATTCTTACTTTTTTTTTTCTTCACAAAAATTATTTAAAAATTAAAAATTAATTGGAACGTCTTATGCTTTCAATAAATAGTCATGCTTTTGTCATTAAAATTCACGTCTTTCAGTTCCTAATCGACGACGACATTTTAAGTGGTCCAACTCATACACACACATATACAGGATTGGACTCGAAAATAAAAAAAAACTCAGAGGCTCGGTGCGAGAAAAAAACTGGCCCCTATATTAATAATATGAATATATTTGTTAAAAAACCAACAAAACCAAGGTATTGTAACATAATAATAGATTTTAAATACCTAAGCAAACCGTGATGCTCATCGAGCATTTTTTGATGCAAAAGTATCAATTAACTATTCGGTATCCATATTGTCTAAGATGATGTTGTCAATATAAATCATTGTCAATCCGTTAAGGTGGTCTTGTGACATTGACAATCACAAATAAGACTTCAACAACTTCAACCTAGAAAAACTTCTTTCTACCAATGCCACATTTACCGGATAGTCAACAAAAATATATATGCAATTAATGCATTTGGGAAAGCCCAAGTTGGTTTAACTTGTTTATAGCATCAAAAAGTTGATAATTTTATCACACAAAAATGTTACAAACAACTTTAACTTTAAATAAAGTTCATCTGCATTAATATCTGATTCTTCTTCGTACTTTAATGCGTGGCTCGTTAAAGACTGCAATCGACGTTTTCCATTGCTCGTGGCCGTGCAATTGAAGCAGTGGAGTCTGCAGGGGATCCTTAATGTTGAATTTTGAAGGTGGGACTGGAGGGCTGGAGGTGTGGAGTTGGATGTTGTTCCAGCTGCTGTAGCACGTCTAGGAATTGGAAGAGTTGAAAGTAAAACCAATTTGGGAGAAAGTTAATAGAATCCTAATATATTTTTAAATATGTTAGGCTTTTTATAAGGTAATCCAAACCGATACCGATTAAACTATTTTCATTCTATCAATACTTGTTGGGCCCTAGGTTTTATAATTTTTTATAGTATATAATTTTTTTTTAAATTCTGGGCCCCTAAAACCGTCAGGCCCGGGGCGGTCGCCCACCTCGCCCTCCATCAAGGCCAGCCCTGTGTGTGTATGTATGTATGTATCATGTATGTATGTATGTAAAGGGTAATGTTCAAATAATAGCTCACTTTTAAACCATTAACCCAAAAATAACTTTACCAATATAAAGACAAATCTTGAATTTTTTTTCAACATTATTGTAACATATGTACAACACTTTCTACTTTTATGAGTTTGTGAAAATCCATCACTCACACTTCTCACCAATTTAACATTTTTTACTACATCACCCTATGGTGTGTAAATTACACAATTTTCTGAAGGTAAAACACAATGATAAATATATTACACAATGACCTTAACGTAAAACACAATAATGAGTATATTACACAATGTTCTGAAGATAAAACACAATGATGAATATATTAAACAATGACCTAAACATAAACACAATGACCAAAATGTATTTTTCAAAAAATAAAGACAATTTATGTTTTTTTAAAATTATGAGTTTTAAACACATAATGGTGAAATAACACAATTTTGTAATTTTAATACATCAAACATAAAAAATAAATAAGAACAATTTATTTAATGCATAAAAACAATAAAAAAATAACATAATATAATATAAAAAATAAAACAAAATAATAAAGACATTAAACATAATGACCTGAAACATTAAGCATAATGACTTCAAGCTCTAAACACAATGACAAAAAACCCTTTTTATAAAATTAAAGAAATATCACTTGTTAACTTTACAATCCTTCTCACCCTTCTCACTAATTTCACTCTTTTTACTTGAACCTAATTCAATATATGTATATATATGGGAAGGGTTCTTAAGAACCCATTATTTTGGAGAAAAATAAGAAAACTAATCACAATCATTATTAATTATTTTTTTTCATTTTTATTTCCTTTTATTATAAAATAAGAAATGTAAAAAAGGAAAAAAATATAAAATAAATACGTATTTTAGGTTATTACATATATAACATACTGATTAAATATATGTAGATTTATAAGTTACACACGAAACTTTTTGAGTTACATGTATGCAACTTCGTGGTCTACATATTTTTTTCAAAAAAATTTGTTTATTATAACATTTATATCCTTATAATAAAAATTATGAAATTTTTTTGAAAATAATTTATTGGTTAGCTAGTATGAGTTTTCTTGGTTTTTCCAAAATCATTAGTTTTCTCATGAACCTTTCTATATGTGTGTGTGTCTATATATATATAGGAATTGAATCCTATGAAAACTCAATCTTAAATAGAAAACATTAAACCATATGTGAGCCATTGATTTGGAATATTGAAAATAAATATGTGGTCCAAATTAAATTTGATTAAAAAATTGGGTTTTGAATAAATAAATCATTTTTAATGTGGGTTAATGCGTACCACATATTTATTTTCAAGATTTCAAATCAATAGCTCACATAAGAATTAAAAGTTTTCTCTTTAAGATTGGGTTTTCATAGGATTTAATCCCTATTTGTCCGACTTTTCAACATAGCAAATTTTGTAAATAAGTCGTAGATTTTATGTTATCGATATAAGTCAGCATCTAGAAGATCATTTTGCAATGTGTGTTCGCTGTTGCACCGTCCACGGTCCACAGCCATGTTGGCCTGTGGGGGATCAGAAAAAAATATCTTTTTTATTTATTTTTTTAGACGGAAACTATCTTTTCTTGTAGTGTTGCATGACATAGTTCACAAGTATACTATTTTTCTAGCTATATGTTTATACCAGCTTAAAAACTTGTGTGTTACACATGTTCAATAAAAATAACTAAATAAATGATATATTTCATAAATGCATAAAATAAGCAATTAAAAAAAATTATACCATATCAAATAAGAACAACGTCAAATTCAACTTACACTATTTAACTTACAAGTAAATAATAAATATCTAAACATGTCTTTATACACAACATTAAATGTTTTATTTGTAAGTTTTCCTTCCATACCTAATATTAGTAATTTATTTTATATCTATTCCTCGCTCTTGATCATGTCACATACAGGGGCGCAGGATACAAGGGACAAGGGGGCGACCGCCCCCTTGTTTTTTCGCTTAGTAGTGTACATTTTCCGATTCGTAGTGTAAAATTTTTAAAAAAATTTTATTTCACCCCCCTAGAAAAAAAATATATACCCTATGTTCGCCCCCCCTAAAAAATTATAATTTTTTTTAAATAATTTATAAACAATTAAACATATAAAATCAAATTAATTAATTAACTAATAACTATTAACTATTAACTTAATTTATTAACTAATAGTATACAACATTTAATAGGATTAAGCCCAAGTGCCCAACTTAAAATTTTGCCCAACCCATTCCCACTTTAATTCTTTAAACCCAAATAATGAAACAAAATACCCCATTTTGAATTTGTCGGACAAAGGGAAAAAAAACCCCGATCTTGTTCTTCTTCCTACGTGACGCCGAGAGTTCCCCTCGCCCAGTCGCCCAGACCCAGCCGGCCAGCCTTCGGCCACCAGCAGCACCGCCGTCCGCGGCCCGCCGACCTGCCTCCAGCCTCCTTGCCGACCTGCGCCTCCCGGTCACTACCGACTTGCGTGAATTGGTAATAATTTCGGCCTCTAAGTCTCTAACCTCTTCCTATTTGTTGTTACTTGTTTTGATTAAGTTTTTTGAGTAGTTTAATTGTAGTTAATTGTTAATTTGTTAGTGAATGTAAACATTTAGATTGTTAGGGTTTTGAAGTGGTTGCTAACAATTTAGAAAGAGATTCGGCTAAAAGAATGCGAATGTTTGATCGTCCGGTTAATTTAAGGGAACAACTAAGACGAGCTTATTTGAATTTAGGACCATACCAAATCTATCTTAAAGAGTATCCTAAAGATCAAAAGCAACGTAGATTCATAAATGCTTGGTTCAAGATGTTTCCTAGTTGGTTAGAGTATTCACCAACAACAAATGCTTCATATTGTTTTCTTTGCTATTTGTTCAATGATAAACCAAATGTGCGTAGAGAAGAAAATTGCCGAAAACTTTGACTCGGAATCCATAATCGATGAATTTAAAAATCTTTAAGGTCGTCGTGCTGAGTTGTAATCTTCTTTAAGGTGTTTAACGTTTTCACTCATCATGATAATTATTTAAATCTTTGTTTGTTCTAAAAAAATCTACTTTTTATTGTTTGATGGTTTGACCCGACCTGAATCGCCAACCCAAACATTTAACTGTTAGCGTTAGGCCGTTAGGGAAAAAAATTTATATGTGGCAAAGTTTGCCCCCCCCCCCCCCGATGTTTCCAGTCAACCTTCGCCACTGGTCACATACACTTGTTCATGGGTGAAATTTGCTTTTTTTTAATACAACCCAACTCTTGATAATTATTGTCCTTAACTCTTATGAATATTTGTCAAAAGAAGATGAATCTAACAGCTTACAGATTCGTCCTATATATTCAGGCTGCTGGTTGGGGTTTCACCTTGTGACCGAAAGTTCATGAGTTCGAGCTCTGTTATGGACGATTTAAAGGAAATACAGGTGAGATAACGAATCTTGAGCTTAATCTCGGATTCTGGACCAATGAGTGGGCGAGGGTTTACCCATTCCAGAGGCTCCCGCGCATCTGGTGTGGTCGCCTCTTACATGTGCCTGTTGGGCCCTATTAAGACAACATACGTGATATGTATAATCGTCGTCGTTAAAAAAAACAACTTACAAATTCAACATTACGAATATGTGATCAATAAAACTCATAAAGATGTACAAAGAACTCAAGATCTACAACTATTATAACTCGATCTATGAACAACAAAACAAACCCTAAAGAAAACAATAACAAATTAGGGCTGTAATCGAGCCGATCCTATCCAGGCCGAGCTCGAGCCATTTCAAGCCGAGCCGAGCCAGCTCGAAAAATTTTCCGAGCCAAAAATTCGAGCTCGAGCTTATAAAGAAACTCGAGCCTTGAGCCGAGCCACGAGACAACTCCTTTTTTTTTTGTTATCTCCTCCTCCACTTTACATACATACATGTCTATATCTATACTTTATAATAAAATAAAATAAATTTGCTTATGTGTCAACACCACAACAACTATTCATAAATTGTTGTCACATGTCAATCTCGCATTTAATTTGAAATTATTATTGACACATAGCACATTATAATTAAAAATAATATAACTAATAGTTCATATTTTTATGTTAAACTAAAATAACTTGAATATTTCATATACTAATTTAATATTTTAAGATACAGTTAATTTCTAGGTATTATGTGCTTCATATTATATTTTTAAATAAAAAACATATGTTGCAAAACAATAATAAAAATATTTTAAATTTTATTTTATTACAAACACATACTTTTTAACATATATTTTTAGTTCATGACACCCAAAAATTTATCCTAACAATTTTTTTAAAGATTTTATATCATTTTACATACAGAGTGTAAAAAAAAACTCCAATATCACTTTTGGACAAAAATGATGAAAGAATTTTGTTAAATTAGGACAAGACGAAAAAGATACACTTTAATATGAAGTGTAAATTAATAAAAACTGTAAATGTCAAGTTTTTTTCACACGGTCAACTATACGTTATTTTATTCAGATTTAAAAGTAAAATGATCTAAAACTTTTAATTTTTAATAAAGATGTTACTAACTGTACGTCCAATTTTGTATACAAAAAAGTTTTACAGATTTTTAGTTTGCATTTCTAATTATATAACTTATCCTTATACAGTAAATTATGTAATTTATTATAAATATATTTTAATTGTATTATTTTTTGTAATAAATCTCATGTAAGATATGGGTTTATAACCTAGTATAGTATATATATACTAGCTTAAAACCCGTGTACCACACGGATTTAAATAATAGTAAATTATATAACTAATAAAACCATGTATTACGTACTACGTATTATATTGAAACTAATTATTATATAATGTAAAGTTGTCTCTTAAATTCTGAAATTCTTTTACATTCATTCTTGTGCAAAGAAACAAAATTGTAACATATTACATATCAAATCAAATTTGCAATAAGTTAAGTCACCAGAAAATGACCAGAGGAAAATATTTTTAACGTCAAGTCACAAATGTGGAAAAAGATGAAAACCAAACAACCAAATTGACCCAAATGCATTTCACTTCAATTGCATATAACTTAAAATTGAAAAATGCATATCACTTAAAATTAAAAAATGCAGATCACTTAAAATTATAGAATACAGATCACTTTAAATTGTACATAAAATTTAAGAATACATAACTTCAAAAGAATTTTATTCTAATTCAAATATCATATGGTATCAACGATGACTTCAATTTGAAAATTTATTGCTCTGTTCATCAGTGTTTACCAAGATTAAGGTTCAAGAATAATGTTATAGCACAACGAAAGATTAAACGCATAAATGTTTTAAGATTTGATCATTGAAACTACATGTTCTAAATAACAAAGCACAAGAAAAGATTAAACATTCAATTTCTTACAAACACCCACCAAAATTTGATATCTAAAACCATATTCTAAGAATTAGGAAGCATGAAAATGATTGAGTAATATCGAACAAACTCAGATATACTAACCAAATAGAATCTCAAAGAATTTTGACTTCTAAGAGATATCCTTCAAAATTTTCATCCTATGAATTGTATTTACCAAAAATTTCCTTCTTCTCAGCACCACCTCCAGATTCATCATTCTACAGTTTGTTTCCACCTAATTCTTTCAATATCCAGCTATATAGTCATCAAACCACTCGATCACACTCCTAACGTTCTTTCAAACACAGAATCCCATCGGCGTGGACTGTCGTCTTCCATGTCGTCTCCGTTGTCGGAAATATCCTAATATCAACCGATAGTAGAAGAATCCAAAACCATTGGAGAAAATCGAGTAGAAGAACAGGTTGATTGAGGGTTTAATCGGTTAAATTTAGAGTTGTGTATGTGAGTTGGATCGGAGATGTGAATGAACGGAGGAGAGTTCGACGGAGACATTGACGACATTGCTAAGAATTGCAAGCAGGGAGTTCCGAGTGGGGTTTGTTAGCAGAAGATCAAGAACATATGGTGTAGGATTTGACAGTGTTGAATGAAAATGGAAATCCAGAAGATTAAGAAAAGCACGAGCATACACAAGGAGAGAAATTAGGGTTTTGAAGATGTAGGATTTTGAATCAAATAACACATAAGCATCTGTGAGAAGTTTAGGGTTTTTGAAATGTCAGTTGTTAGCTTGAGCCTTGAAGGAATATGAGAAAAGGGGTTGGCACTTTAGGATAAAATTGGGTCTTTTAGATCCAAAAATGAGGAAACAAATGAGCGGGAAAAAGAAAGATCAGGTGCTTTAGAGCTTAACACATGGCACCTCTTGTTAGTCATTTATTATATATGAAGATATATATAATCTAATATATAAAATTAAATATATACATATATATATATGAGGATGTTCAATTGAGAACTATTTTTACTTAAAAACTAAAATAATCAATTGTAGCCATAAGTTCAAAATGATAAAAAAGTAACTTCTCCTATTTCAAAGAAAAAAATATTTTTTTACCCTTTAATAATATGGTTCAAAATTAGTTCTTTTGGTTCTTTCATATTTAATGGTTCTTAATGGAATAAGTCGCTATAAAATCTATTATATATGTGTGTATATATATTTATATATATATATATATATATAATGTGTGTGTATAAAAAATCGAGCAGAGCCAACAAGTCGAGCCACGAGCCGAGCCAACCCTGGCTCGGGCTCAGCTCGTTTTTATCGAGTTTTTTTCGAGCTGAGCTTTTTTCGAGCGAGTATCAAGCCGCGAGTTTTTTGAACAGCCCTATATCAAATCAAATCTGTGAAGTATAAACTCTATACAGAAACATATATCTAAAACAAAATGAGATATAACATCTCACAAACACAAGATCTATCTAAATAGAGATCTATCAGCCATAGATTCACCAAGAAGAAACCAAACGATCTGAAAACCCTAATCATTCATCAAAGAGAAAAATACAAAAGATATCTTTTAACAAGCACACTAACCATGTGATCTCATCCACACGTATATATCATAAGTGACTTTACGTCATCTTATCCTCAAAATTACACAACTAGTCCTTGAGCTCTTTTTCTTTATTTCCTCCGGTCCTTATACTTTCCATACCTTCAACATATCTCATGCAACATAGCAAGTCACAATATTCAATTGTAACTAACTATTAACAACTTAAAAACAAATTTACTAACTGAATTAACAATATATTTTAACAATCTTCATTGCAAAACATACCGAAACTAGAAATTGTCTTCTCTAGAACTTGAAAAAAATCTTATTGCCTAAAGGTATCGTATTAATTCTTTGAATAAAGACGTGAGAACCAAGATTACCTCCAAATAAAATTTTTGCTTCTATAACATGTTTACCAAAAAAATATGACATGTAGCCTTGTATCATTACACGGACCATTTTGTGGGTCAATGTTTCTTAAGAGCATTACCAGAACACTGACCTTTAGCAATAATTTATGATTAGACAATCCAGAAATCTTAAATACATTCAAAACATCATGTGAGTATAAATTTTACTGTAATAGATGATTAAAATGTCCTGTTTGACAAATACTATCCAAACTAAGATACTCTTTTTCATTTCCTAAAAGTAATATCAAGCGATCATTGATTTCTTAAACAATCTTATTTATTGGTGCTTGCTCTTTCACGAAAGAATTCCGGATTTTCAAAATGTTGAAGAATTAAAGGATGAATAAAGCCAGTCAAACTTTGAACTGGATCTAAACAATGATTGATATAAAGATAAATCGGGTATGTCTATAGTTGCTTCACCATCATTAATAGCACACATTTCCCTCACCTCTATCCAATAACCATTTTGTTAATAAACTAATTAACAAAGATGAACCAAAGGGGCTTTGCCCTAGTGGTACCTTCATGGCTTACCAAATGGAAGGTCATGGGTTCAAATCCCTCTCAAGACGAAATAGGGGTTCTTGAAAGGTCAGGGTTTTCCGGTGCGGTTTCCTTCTGGGGTGGTGGGGGGTCTCAACGGAGGTCATGGTAACTAGACTTTGGTGACATGGCCTGGAAATCAGTGGTTCACACGTTGAGATCAAATGCCGTTCAAAAAAAAATTAACAAAGATGAAGACTAAGAAGAAACTAGAAGATGATACAATTCGAATAACATGAACTTAATTTAAACGTATTCTATAAACACATGATAAAGTAAGGATGCCAAGAAAATTGATATCCAGGAGGGAAGTTTAGAATAACATTCTTGCAACATTATAAAAATTATGTGTGTTCAGTTTCGAATATGATTTGAAAAACACCAAGTCGAAATTGGATTCGAATTTTCACATTCAAATTCGATTCGATTCGTAATATAATATCGAATTTCATATTTTTAATTCGATTCGATTCTAAATTCGAATTTAAATTATTTATATATTTTTATTTTATATATACAAATAGTTACTATATTTAAAAATTAGGCTTTTTAGTTAGGTGGTTTACTTTATAAAAACTAAAAGCCTATTACACAAATGCCAATTTAATTATAAAATACCTGTAATTTTACACTTTTAAATACATTAAACTAGACATTCACAACAAAAGCATCAATTGTGAAACTCAAAAAATTGATCATTTTGGTTGTTAATTTTTAATATTTTGATTACTTGTCACTTTATATTTTTTGTATGCTATCATTGGCATTATATATTGAATTTTTATCATTTTATTAGTTTAAATGATATCTCTAATATTACAACTTAGATGTTGGTTATTGATATTTGGATGTTTAATGTTTTGATTATTTGATATTTTGATATATAAAGATAGGAAGTATAAACAATTTTTTAATTAAATTCAAATGAAACTAATTCGAATTCTGAATTCGAATAGAATCGAATTAGAACTGGAAAACGAATTCGATTTCGAATTCAAATTGGATTTTTGAATAAATTTCAAATTCGAATCGAATTCGAATGCTCATAAAAAATTCAAAATTCGAAATCATTCAATTCGATTAACACGTCTAATGAAAATTTAGGGTAAAAGGTCTAAAAAATGGTGAACGCCACCATTAAGAGTCCCTCACCGACTGGTCCCATGGCAACATGAAGTAGATAAATCACGTGACCCAAGGAAAATTAGATGGTTCCGTGCTTTAAACCATAGACCTCCATTATAGATTCTCACCCCTTACCACTACGCCACCATCACGGAGACCGGGTAAAAGGTCTAGAAGAAGGAAAGATCATCTTTCGTTGTAGCCAGATGGTTGTAGCCATGAGCCCGTGAGTGTGTTCTGTAAGTGAAAGTGACATGGTTAAGTACAAAAAGTGTCCTCCTTGCTCAAAATGGGCATTAAACTAAAAACACGAAAACAAATTTGCAAAATTCATGTAACCAAAATATAAACCCTTCGAAAACTATGACTTAATTTAACGATTCAAATTTACCCAAAAAGAAGCATGCGAAATTATAGGCTATAGTGACTCAATTCAAGATATCAAAATATATATAAAACACATCACAATGTTATATCCATTGTAAAGTAAAAAATAACATCAAAACGTAGACCAACTTAGCTTTTAATAAATTTTGTGTCAAAACATAGACAAAAAAAAAAAAAAAAGCACCGTGCAATTACACGTGTTCACTTTATCTATATATTAAAAAGTTGTCTTGATATTTATCTTGCTATAAAATGTTAAAATTATTTCTATAAAACTCATATAAGCATACAAAAGTAAATTATTGATATTTATCGGATGACTTAACAATATTGGTTTAAACAAGTGTTTGATTATTATTTAAAATCATAACTTTTAGTGAACAAAATCAAAACAATCAAAACTTGCACAAAAAGGTTAAAAACATGATTCTTAATTATGTATTTATGACAAATAAAGTCATATCTATAACTAGAAATAAAATTTAGTAAAGAAAAAAATTATTGCAACGACTTCTTGTTGATGGATGACAATCTACAAGGATAACTTCTATTGTGAAAAGCCTATGCCTACGAAGTATGCATGTCGACTTTCTATTCTGTAGGATCAAAAGAAAATAAAACAAGAAAATCAAAAATTAAATAGAAAATTTATTAATTCCAAGGGTTTGAGCTCAAATAAAAAGTTAGGAAAAAGTAAAATAAAGAAAAAAAAATGAGAAACTAACATGTAGTAAGGAAAATCAAATGAAAATGAAAATAAAAATAAATTAAAAACTAAACGAAAAGTTTATTTAATTTATAAAAACTAAGTTAGTCAAAACTCAAATAAAAAAAAAGTTGAGTAAAATGTCATTTTAGTCCCTATATGACAACTTTAGTCATTTTAGTCCAATAGTTTAAATTTTTTCATTTTGGTCATTATGGTTTCATTTTATATTCATTTTGGTAATTATGGTTTCCATTTTGTTGCCATTTTATTCCAATTAAATTTAAATTATTGGACCAATATGGCAAAAATTAACCAAACCACAGGGACGAAAATGACAAAAAATGGAAACCATAATAACCAAAATGGCAACATTTAAACTATTGGACTAAAATGGGAAAAATTGTCAAATCATGAAGACTAAATGACATTTTTAAAAACCACTTACAACTAGTTTTATACCCTCCGGCCTCCGATGATCGAATAGTATGGTATAGTCATATTTAAATTAAATTTTCTAAAATATTTAAAATAAAACAATAATAATACAATAATGACATGTGACATATGTCAATTATCCATATATAACCGAAAAACTGTCATAAACAGCTGAAAACCGTCAGAAACCGCCACAAAAATGATATAACCGACTAATATAAAGGGTCATTAGGGGTGTGCAAATCGCGGTTCGGTTCGGTTTCCACCCTTAACCATAACCATAACCGCTAACTTTGGTTATGAGATTTCCTTAACATAACCATAACCGAACTTCGGTTTCGGTTAATCGGTTATAAGGTCGGTTTTGGATCGGTTTCGGTTAATTTTGGTTAATTAACCAAGCCTAAATTCAAGTTAAAATTTGAACTAAATGAACATGGTTAATTGGTAATAAGGCCGGTTTTCGATCGGTTTTAGTTAATTTTGGTTAATTAATCAAGTCAACATGCAATGCAATAACACGAAAAAGTAGTATATGATCAAATTCTTGTACCCAACAATTTGTAGACTTGTTCACTAGAATTTGGAGAAGGAATTATGGGAGAAATACACAAGCTACAAGGGATAAAATGTTGCATGCAACGGTTCGGTTCGGTTAATGTTCGGTTATGGGACACCTTAACCATAACCATAACCGATTTATCGGCTAATCAAAAAACATTACAATAACATCGGTTAATTTCGGTTATCGGTTAAATTCGGTTCGGTGACGGTTCGGTTATCGGTTAATTTCGGTTAATGGTAATGTTTGCTCACCCCTAGTCATGATTTAATTTTAATGAATTTCAACGGATGAAAATTTAATTGCTAACGACTTTTGTTGATGGATGACATTCTACAAGGATAACTTCTATTGTGAAAAGCCTATGCCTACGAAGCATGCATGTCGACTTTTTATTCAGTAAGATCAAAAGAAAAATATAACAAGAAAATCAAAAATTAAAGAAAATTTATTAATTCCAAGGGTTTGAACACAGATAAAAAAGTTAGGAAAAAGGTGAAATAAAGAAAAAAAATGAGAAACTAAAATGTAGTAAGGAAAATCAAATGAAAATAAAAATAAATTAAAAACTAAACGAAAAGTTTATTTAAATTTTAGAAAACTAAGTTAATCAAAACTAAAAAAAAAAGTTAAAAACAGTTACAACTATTTTATACACTCTGGTGGCCGGGTACTATGATATTGTAAAATTCAAATTATATTTCCTAAAATATTTAAAAATAAAACAATAATAATACAATAATGGATGTGACATGTGTCAAAACATGGAAATGTGTCAATGATTCTATATAACCGAAAATCTCCATAATCCGCTGAAAACCGCCATAAACCGCTGAATACAGTCACAAAATTAATGTAATTGACTAATTTAAAGTGTCATGATTTAATCTTGATTAATTTTAATGGATAAGAATTCATTTGGAGTCGTTTGAATTTATCGGCTAGGGGCTGTAATCGAGTCGAGTCGAGTCGAGCCAGGCCTGGCTCCAGCTCGACTCGTGAATTTTCGAGCCGAGCCGAAATTTCTTTTGAGCCAAAAAATCCTGGGTCCAGCTCGGCTCGTAAAAAACCTCGAGCCAGCTCATTTTTTTCCTCCACTTTATATTTTATATATATATATATATATATATATATATAATCTAATATATTAAATCTAATATATATAAAATCCAATATATATGTGTATATATATAATTATATGTAAAATCTAATATATACACATATACATTATACGGTATATACATACATACATACATATATACATACATATATTATACATAATATGTATATTTATATAAATATTGTATAATATTGTATATATATTATGTATAATATAATGTATGTGTGTAATATAATATATATGTGTGTGTATATAATTATATATATATATATATATTAAAAATCGAGCCGAGCCATGAGCCGAGCTCGAGCCGTGCCAACCCTGGCTCCGGCTCGCCTCGTTTTTAACGAGCTCTTTTCGAGCCGAGCTCTTTTCGAGCCGAGCTTTTTCAAGCCGGGCTTTTTCGAGCTTTTTTCGAGCAAGTTTCGAGCCAAGCTTCGAGCCGCGAAGCCGCGAGCTTTTTGAACAGCCCTATTATCGGCGTCCATATATATAATTGCCTAAGCCTAAGTATAATATAAACATTTAAAAATATGTGTCACACAAAAAGAAGCATTTCTTAAAACTAAAAACTTAATCAAAAAAAATTCAACACATATCTAAAAACTGTCATATCTTATCTCCTTTTTTTTTAACCACTACTCTCTTATAGTTATATATAATTAAAAAAATAAAAAATAAATAAAGAAACCCACGATCATTTGTTATTTCTAGTTTTGGCCGACAAGTAACTTTAAAAACCAATTGCCACAAGTCCACATTTATGAAAAAAAAAAAAAAAAAAAAAAAAAAAAAAAAAAAAACTGTTCCACATATCTTTGTGACCTTGTATGGGTATTGCTCGATAAAAGTCAACTCTAAAGTTTTTTGTTAAAACCATATATCTAATTCAAAAAAATTTTTTGCTTGGATATGAACCATAATCCTTTTTTCAAAAACCATTATCTCTATTAAATATCTATTAAATATGTTAGTCTTACAATGACAATCATTTAATTCTAAATTTAATTCAAGATCTGATCACATCCTATACGTAATATTTTCTACTATATAATGAAATACATACAATTATGTATGTTCTTTTTCTTTAAACAACCAATTAATACATTTTAGGTCTAGCCACCCAGTAAACCTGATGGCAAAGGTCATTCGCACCGTGATATGCAAACAATGTTGGTAATCCGACTCACCCATCATTTCAAAGAAAACCCAATATCAGAAGATTCATTATGGTAAACCTATGGCCTGCCTGGATGTTTTAAAGAATCAAACTCATAACTTTAACTTACATATCCATGATGTTACTACTTCTCAAACCAATTGATCTAAGGTTTCGCCCCCTTTTTCTACCAAAGAGTTAATTTTTCGATCAAAAAGTTATCTTTACCAATTAATCTAGGGCTTCGCCCCTTTTTCTATCCAAAGTGTTAATTTTTTGATAAAATTTATATTTATTTTAAATATTTGTTCGCCTGTAACAACCGAATAATAGCACGTTTAATCGTGGATAAAATCTACGTCGAATTAACAATTGAAATTATTACAGGATGATAGTATGCGAGAAATGGTGAATGTGGGCGAAAACCGTGCGCGAAACGGAGTTACGGATTCTCCGAAATTGCGAAACGAAGGAAAATTTCAAAGTATGGAACTTCTGGACTTGTCGCGGTACGCGACGGAGAGGTTGAGGACTCTTCGCGGTACGCGATGGGTGGAAAATATCTAAAATCCTCCGGATTTCTTCGCGGTACGCGAAGCTTTAGTTGGCCCCTCGTCGCGGTACGCGACGAGTGAGGCGGTGCAGTGGATTGATCTTCTTCATCAGATTCACGCAGAATATTTAATTTTATTTCATATTCGATCATATTCGCTCAAAAACACCACCAGACGAGTTTTTCATCATCTAACCTTCAATTTGAAGCCACCAGAAGTCACCGATCATACCAGGGATCGTATCTACAAGTTCTGATCGTTGTTTTGCAGTCAAAACTCCGTCAGATTGGGTAATGATTCGTTTTAACTTTCTAGTGCGATTTTGATTGATTAGATCTTGATTTTGAACGTAATAACATAGTTAGGATTGTTGATTATTGCCTAGATGATGGCTAGGATTGATTAGAAATGAAGAACACGATGTTCAAACGGTTAAATCCTTGTTTTGATCTGTTGTAATGCCCGGTTTGCATGAAATCACAACTATGATTATAATGGTTTAATCCATTTGATTATGACAATGTAGGTGATTAGCTTGGTTAATCTTTGAAATGCAAAAGTTAAATCTAAGTGTTTTTAAACTAATCACAATCATTAACATACTCATTGGAACGATTATCTGATGTTTATGATAACAGTCAGATTAGTATGTTAAACATGGTTATTAAACCTATTCTAAGACTACATTGTGATATTTCATGATATCTGGATAATCAATGATAAGGATTTATCATTTCTAAGCCATTAATCTGTTTAGGAACTGTTTTAGCATTATAATCAACAACATTAACTATTTGATGACTTTCAAGACAATGTCTTTGACATTGAACGTTCAGAAAGATCTAATCAGTAGGTTAAAACATAAATGACTTATTAAGTGTAAACGAATGCAGAATTACACCATTAGTACCAGTTTACGAGTGTTCTTGCTACAGTAAGACATCAGGTGAGTTCTATGAGCCCTCTTTTACTATTTTAACGTTTAGGCTGATAGGCATGTTATAAAGTTTTTTAGGTAAATGATTGTTTTATCTGGCTATGGTAAGATAAGAGAATATGTTAAAGTAAAGAATGTTTCAAGTTGTAAAATTATTGTATGAAGTGACACTAACCTGATTAAGGTCAGGTAATTAAAGAATGTTTTCAAGTAAAGAATGTTTTAAAGTAAATAATGTTTTAAGTCTCAACTACGGTTGAGAAGTAAATGATTTTGAGAACCTTAGCTAAGATGTCATGGATGTTTTAAAGACTCAACTACGGTTGAGAAATGAATGATTTTAAATGTCTCGGTCGAGGTCAAGTAGGAATGTGATTTTGAAGTCCCGGCTGCGGTTGGGCAAATGTTGAGCACTGTGGTGTGAATAATGATTTATGATTATAATGGTTTATGATTATGATGGTTTAAATGATTTAAACCATGTTATGTATGAATGATGTATGTCAAGAAGTCTTGTACCGGTATGAGCCGTCAATTTCGGTTGATGGTTTAAGAAGTCCTGTGAAAGAACAGGCAGAAGTCCTGTGAAAGAACAGGCAAGAAGTCCTGTGAAAGAACAGGAAGAAGTCCGTGAAAGAACAGGCCTGCCGACTGTGTGTCGCCAGTTTAAGAAGTCTTGTGCAAGTATGTTGACTTTGGTCAACAGGACAGGCTACATTTATGCACTGTATTATTGATGTTATGATGTCATGTATGTTATGTATATGAAATGTTTTATGTTTAGTATGATTGAGACTGTTGACTTCGGTCGGCAGTAAAGGCTAATGTTTTATGTATATTAAAGATTTTATTTTTATGAAAAGTTAACTTAGAACTCACCAGCGAAAGCTGACTTGTTTTAGCATGCATATCAGGTTGAATAGTTTGAGAAAGGAGACCAGGAAGGCTCATGGCATACATTGAAGACTACTCCTGGCATAGACTGGCTGTATTATATAACTGTTAGAAGAGTGGGTTATGTTTAATGTGTATTTATGTATGTAATCACCTTAAATTCAGCTACTATGATAATGTAATTATGGGTTTGATGTTTTGCCGACTGAGGGGCTCGGGGCCTCTCATCGCCCCTACTCACTTCAAAAGATTGCATTATAATCTCATAAATTTTCGTCTCTTATTAAAATATTTAATTGTTGTCAATGATTAAATCAAAAGGAAATATATATATCATATATATATATATAGGAGAGAAGGATCAAATACATGTGTTCTTAATGTACTAAACGTAGGATGGCTTTTGAACCCTTTGATCAAACTAAAAATGGGTAAGATCTAGTGGTCCCCACTTTATACCAATTTCTCAACAAAACAAGCGATAATATAACTGGAAGGGCAAAAGAGGAACAACCACATTTTCTATCTTAAAACAACTTCCACTCGTTTTTAAAAATTAAATAACTTTTACATGCTTTATTATTTTTTTAAAAAAATTACACCATAAAATTGAGAATTTTATTATCTTTAATTTGAGTATAGTATTGTTTATAGTTCTTTTTTAAAAAATGACGTGGTCCGTGATTTTTATGCTTGGTACGTGATTATTGGTACGTGATTATGCAGTTGGTCATTTGGTCATGCATGTGAAGTGACGGTCCGTGATTTTCATATAACGTGGTCCGTGATTATTTGGACCGTGATTATACACTTTGTTATTGATTATATGTGTTAAAATACGGTCTGTGATTGTTATATAATATGGTCCGTAATTATTAGACCGTGATTATCCTAGTGGTCCTTGATTTTGAGGGTTAAATGTCAGTCTGTAATTATACAAATCACAGTTTGTAATTTTATATGGACATAAATGCCCCTTTGATCAAACTAATAAATGGGTAAGATCTAGTGGTCCCCACTTTATACCAATTTCTCAACAAAACAAGCGTATAATATAACTGGAAGGGCAAAAGAGGAACAACCACATTTTCTATCTTAAAACAACTTCCACTCGTTTTTTAAAAATTAAATAACTTTTACATGCTTTATTATTTTTAAAAAAAATTACACCATAAAATTGAGAATTTTATTATCTTAATTTGAGTATAGTATTGTTATAGTTTTCTTTTTAAAAAAATGACGTGGTCCGTGATTCTATGCTTGGTACGTGATTATTGGTACGTGATTATGCAGTTGGTCATTTGGTCATGCATGTTAAGTGACGGTCCGTGATTTCATATAACGTGGTCCGTGATTTATTTGGACCGTGATTATACACTTTGTTATTGATTATATGTGTTAAAATACGGTCTGTGATTGTTATATAATATGGTCCGTAATTATTAGACCGTGATTATCCTAGTGGTCCTTGATTTTGAGGGTTAAATGTCAGTCTGTAATTATACAAATCACAGTTTGTAATTTTATATGGACAATAATGCCCCTTACCCTGATGACACATGGCGCGTTCCTATTGCTTCCTATGTTTAGCACGTTAAATTAATATGTACGTTAACCGTCCCCTGTATATATATATATATATATATCATTTTTGCATATGCAATTTACACGAAAAACTTACGAAAATATAATATTTATAATATAATTAAAAAGTATTAAATATTCAATATTCACTCTCCACGTCACATTAAATTATTGCATCATACAAACGTGACTAATGCTAATATAATCGTTTATATAATCAAAATGAAAAAGGCATGACGTCATGTTTACATCACCCAAAAACTTTTGCACCGCGTAACTGCCATGACTGACTCTTTCAAGTCACCCGAAACGCAACCCTCTTTTTTTTCCCTATAAATTCTTCACACCAAATCCCCAAATCAAACACACACACTCCGTCCGTACAAATCGATAAAAATGCAACAAGCAATTCCTTACAAAACGTGGACGCCGCCGTCGAACCACCGCACCGGAGATCTGAAACCGGCGAGAAGATTCGACGGATCTGCGAAAGGTGCGGTGAGAGACGCCGTGTCGGAAAACGCGGTAATCGTATTGGCTCGTCATGGATGCTGCATGAGTCATGTGGTTAAGCGGTTGTTGATCGGTCACGGAGTGAATCCTAGCGTGTTTGAGTTTCAGGAAGAAGAGGAGAACGATGTTGTGAAGGAAATTGAGATGATCGGTGCCGGAAGCGACGGTATAACACGTGAATTGCAGTTTCCGGCGGTTGTTCATCGGCGGACGGATGTTCGGTGGATTGGATCAGGTGATGGAGACGCATATCTCCGGTGAATTAATTCCGGTGCTTAAACAAGCCGGTGCGTTGTGGCTTTGATCTTTGTTTTTATTTTTATTTTATTTATTTTATTTTTTTAGTTTTGTTAGTTTTTTTTTTGGTTGTATTAATTTTTATAATTAATGTGTCGATTATATTAAAAATATAATTTAAATTTTGTTTCGATGTCCACTATGCAAACTTGTCCATTGGCAATGAGGTATGTTGTACATATGATGATATGATAATGAATTACGCACTGTTCATATATGCGTGTGGTTGATTAATGACTTTATGACTTTAGTACAATGCTTTTAAAACGGACCAGACGTCAGACCGGTCTTTTTACTAGTTAACAGTCGGACCGAATATAAGAAACAGATGACGTCATAAATATTAGAAAAATATATATAATATAATTAAAATATATTTAAAAAATGGTTCGGCAGCCCGGTTTCCCGGGCCGACTGCCAGCCCACCGGTTCGACTGGCCGATTTTCTTCTAAATGGTTCTGAGCACCAAACCGGCCGTTCTAGGCACTGATCCTGGTCCGACCGGCTGGTTTGGGTTTGAAAAATTGCTTTAATATTTAAGGCGAACTGATTTTAAAAAAATTAAGTAAATTGTCGAGATAGTTTTTGTGGTTTGTAACTATTTTATTCTTGATTCATATGTTTTATAAATTTCTTATATAATCATATAAATTTTAATAATTTATGAAATATATGTACTAAGAATAAAATATTGGCAAATACATGTATTATCTCCGTAATTTACTCTAAAAAATATAAGTGAACTTTAATTTTTTAAAAATAAATGAAAAAATATACGTGGTCACAAAACAAACATAATTAAGAAAAGAAATAAAAAAAAAATTTGTTAACAAGATTCAAATATACGTGGCTAACTATGGAGACGTATTAAAAAAAATCATAGAAAATCACTGAACTAGCGCACTTTTATGTTTACGTCTATATTAAAAATAGATATAAAAATTAAAAATAACTAAATAAAAAAAAAACAAAAAAATAAAATATTATCCACATCTTATGTCATAGAAATAGTATTTTATTATTCATAACCAGTTATAATGCAAAAATGTTCTACACACGATTGACGAAGTATCAAGTGAAAAATTTTTTTTCTACTAGAATTTCTTTTTTTAACTTCTACAATTTAAAAAACAATTCTTAAATTAGATTATGAACTTTTTATTTCATTATGCATAAATTACCATCTGATATGGTAATTTTTTTTCTCCTATTAAGTAGAATACACAAGGGTCGAGCTAAATAAAGCCAAATGTATGGAATCATTTTAAACAAGGTTCATGTGATTGCATCTAGAACCAAAGTAAATACAAATTAGTACAAATGTGTTAGTTTATTAAAACTCGTTTATTGAAACGCTAAATACAATTAAAAATAAAAACTTGTTAGACGTTAAAAGATCTGTTTTAAAGATTGGGAAAAATATTATGCATGTCCACAATAGTATATGAACTAAAAAAAGGTAATTTATACACAAAAAATTAATAAAAGTCAATTGATATTATACAATACGACATGTTGACAAAACTTTACTTATAATATATCAGTGACATTATTATAGTTAAACTCAAAAAATAAATTACATACTTACAAAGACAGTTATATAAGATATTGATGTTACGATGTTATTCAAACTGTGTCGTTCTTATTCTTAACAATACTAGAGCGCTAATGTCACTTGATATAGAACACAATTATTACATTATTATTTTTTAAAAAAAGAATGTTATTGATTTAAACTCGCATTATATACGTGTATATTGCAGGAAATAAATTATAAACTTAAGAACTTTAGAGGTTTAAAGTAATATTTTTAAAGTTTAAATGGTGATTTGAAGAAGTTTTCTAAAGTAGAGAGGCATATGTTGGAAATGGTTGATGGCTTTACCACCTATGCCTCAAATTGATGTAGATAAAAAAAATTATATTCATAAAAAAAACGAATAGTCTTAAAATTTATAGTATATATGGTACATGAGTCAAGTTAAAACATTATAAACTAAAAGAATTAAAGTTCAAACATTAGAAAGATTAGTGGAAAAAAAAGGATAACTTCGAAACATTAGAAACTAAATAGACTATAATTTAGATAGAAAAGAGTTAAAGTTGTAAAAAAAATAAATAAAAAAAACGATAAAGGCAACCACAAATTTGAACTTGGACCACATGATTCAAAGATGAAAGCTCTAACCAACAAATCTAGGAAGCTTTCATGCTTTTGAAATAAACAAAATCAATTTAACCACCAAACAAACAACCAACTTACAAACACTATTTAGTTCCACTTTTAGAGTTTCAGTGGGACAAAATCCAAATAGCAAAGAATTGATCAGTGAAGTTTTGTCACTAACACTTCTAAATAAGATGTATACAATGTTTTATGTCAAAATTAAAATCATTGTATTTTGATTCGTTGGTTATAGCCTTATAGGCAAAAAATTAATAAAAAAAGTCAAAAATTAGGATGTGTTTTGTATTATTTTCTTTTGAATGACCCAAGGCACACATAGCATATTGGGGACAAAGAAAGAACTATTTTTAGGGTCAAATTCTCTT
>SZYD01002518.1:0-38286 GCA_009363875.1 Mikania micrantha
AAACACGTTACCACGTGTTTAATTTGTGAAAATTTTACGTGCGTAAAGTTTAGAATTAAAATGAAACCATATCCTAAGATGAACTCACCTTGAAGGGCAAAACCTTTAAATAGCAAACATGACGTTCATAGAGGGCAAAACTGTGTTATTTTTTTATGTGTGATTCATGTTGTTATTCATCAACCCTTTTTCATATGAACCATTACTTTAATGAATCAACTGTTGATATGAGACAACTGGTTGCAATAAAAGAATGCATGTTTAATTCGGAAAATAATTTAATGAATTTCATAATTTACATATAAAATGCATGCGAGATTTTATGCCCAAAACAAATAGACTATAAACAATATTGTTTTCACTGAAAAAATAATTCCTTTAAAGCAAAACACATTCAAAACATAATTGATAGTATGGGTCTTAACCTAAGACTGCATTTCATGGGTAAGACGTTGAACGAGCATGGAAGGCTGGTTGGCGGGGTGAGCGGGCACACTGCCCATACCCCGGCAGCCTCAAATTGGAGCTCCCAACGCTCTCACTCCCCGTGTGATCTCTCTCCTCCTATTGGTGGGTTTAAGTATAAATGATGATGTTGGTACAGACAGAGGGGTGTGATCGGGTCAACCCGATCGCGTTTCGGGTTAATCGGGTTTTCACTAAAACATTATTAACCCGCAACCCGACCCGAATAACGTTCGGGTTAATCGGGTCGGGTCAGTCTAGTTAGTCGGTTGGTATTTATTTGCTATTATCTTGTCCAATTTTAAATTTCTACAAATAATTCATTTTGCAAACATGTAATCAATGAAAAATATGTAGATAATTTATTTTTCATATATAATTTGATTAATAGTCATTATCATATTTTGGTAAAAAAAGTTAAATATATCTTACATTTAATAATTAATATATATAAAAACAAAAATGATTCTTATTCGGGTTGACCCGAAACCTGACTAACTTTTAAAAATATACCCGAAACCTGACCCTATTAACAGTTCGGGTTAATCAGGTTGACCCGAATAACCTGACTAACATTTTTTAACCGAATAACCCGACCCTATTAAGCTTATTCGGGTTGAGGTGCGGGTCGGGTTAAGGTATTTTCGACACCCCCTAGGTACAGTAAGGAAGGTTTTCAGTGAGGTGACCATTGTGGGGTTTTAAAGTTTTCAGTATGATGATAACGTGATAGAAAATTTCTGTTGGGTGGAATTTCAGGGGGTGACCACTAAACTAGTCTAAGTTCTAAAACAAAAATATGTGATATGCTTTTGAGAAAACCAATAAAATTTTTAAAAAAATCAGATCTTTTATTGCTCATTGATATCATCGGAATTTACATGAGATCTTAGAACAATCCCAATTCACATAATCAAACCAATAAATCACTCGTATATTAATCACCAAATTCGCCCCCAACAACTTAAACCCATCAACTTCACATAAAACCAATGTTTTAAAAATCAGTTCGAACCTGCCGGTTCAATCAGATGCCGTCAACCAATCCGGTACAAAACACTTTAGTATTATGCAGGTTCCTTCGATCGATTGTGCCGGTGATTTAATCCGGTTCTACCGGTAAACCCCGCATTTCAGGTTTTAAAAAAACACAAAATTTAGGCTTAAAAGCGATTTTCGGCTTTTAAGAGATCGTGAACTTGATGGGTTTAACACGCCAATGTCATAATCCTATTATGCATTTTTATTTAAAAAAATTTGTATTAGAATTTGAGTACTTTTAGATTGTTTTAGATGAATTTGAGCACTTTTTGAATTGTTTTTGGATGAATTTGTATACTTTTTGAAAACTTATTTGAATACAAGTTGTATTTCTATATAATTATATGGTTAATTAGTGTGTCCGGTTGAACCGCCCGTTACAACCCAGTTCAACCGGTTGAACCATTTTTTACCCAAATCCGGTCCCACCTGAAATACCGGTTTTTAAAACATTGCATAAAACAACAAATGTAATCATATACTAACCCCTAAATTAATACTAAGGAAAATAATACCATCAAATTCACATAAAACATCAATTCAAAAACACATAAAACAACTAACACCAGCGCTTGAGTAATCGAAGAACACCTAAAGATAATTAATGAGAGATAATTGGATGAAAATGAAAGAAAAACATCACCATAACCATCTAATACCACCAGATAAGTGCACAAAACAATACAAGTACGGACATAAAAAGGAATACCACCGATCGAGCCCTAGACAAAGAAAAAAGTGTAGCAACCAAAGGCAGAAATCTAAAACCACATGGAATTAGGCTATTTTGCGTTGAGTAGTCAGTAGAGGAAACACCTATATTTGTATTTAAACACTAGTAAGCAGGGGTGTAAACTAGCCGAGGCGATTCCGACCTTGTTAAGGCTCGAGCTTGGCTCGTTTAAATAAACTAGGGCTCGAGCATGAGCTCGGCTTGTTAGAAAATTTTTAGACTCGAGTTCGGCTTGACGCGGCTCGTTTGGATTTTATTTATTTATTTATTTTCTTTAATTAATATTTTAATTATATTTATAATTATATTTTCTAATTTTAACATAAAATATTTGATTTAAATATATTTATCATAATTTTATATATAAAAATAATTAATTTTATAAATTAAAACTTAATATAATAAATAAAAATTATATAAACAAAAAGTTCCTTAAGGCTCACGAGCCGGCTAGAGCTCGATATGTAAAGCTCGAGCTCGGGTTTGGGCTCGATAACTAAACGAGCCACACTTTTGGGCTCGGGTTCGTTAAGGCTTGGCTCGTTCGAGCTTTTTACCGACCCGATCCCGAGCATTTCACGAGCTGTTTTGTTCATTTACACCTCTACAAGTAAGCAAATACATGACATGCGGTAACAAAAGCAATTGTACGTTTATAGAAAGACACAACCAACGATACACGGCAAAACAGTGACACAATCATAAGAGAAAGAGGTATATGAAGATGAGAAGAACACATGAGAAAACGATGATCTCATCGATATTTGCATGAGAAAGAAAGTGAAGCGACGTTAATTTGGGTTGCAAAAACAAGTCTTGTCATGTTTAATAGGTTAAAGACAATGTGATACTCAAAACAATATAATATTGTTTAATTTTTAAATAAAATTACAATTTTTTTTATAAATATATATTTAATAAATTTAAAAATGTTTATTTTGAGTCATGAGGGAGCTCGAACTAGATATTATCTATACAAACAAAGTTAAATTATGTATAGTGTGTCTCCCGAGAAAACGATCTCTCGTGAAAATTCATTTTCTTGTGAGATAAATTCATTTTTGTGATTTTTTCGTGACAAATTCATTTTTTGTGAGATTTTTCGTAAGAAATTCATTTTTTTCCTTGATTTTTTCATGATAAATTCAATTTTCGTGAGAAATTTTTTTAGACAAATCATTCCAATTTCTTATAAAATGAGAATTGAGATATTGTTTTCTCAAATGTTCTATTTTAATTTTATTTTTCATTTGTTTTACTATTGACTCATAATATATTTGTTTTATAATCATGGCTCTTTATACGTAAATGTTTTTTTTCCTTTTGAACTCGTTCCCAAGTTAAAACGAAAGTGTTAAATCAACAACACGCGAGAATCACGTATCTAGTTTCATACAAGCATAATATCAATTAAGCTGACTAGACTTAGGGGTTGTTTGTTTACCTCTTAATAGAACCATTCAGCACTTAACCATTCAGCGCGTTTGGTTTAAATTAAATTACCTCTTAATGATTCAGTTCAGCACTTAACCATTCAGCACCAATACCATGCTGAACCATTCAGACCTTCTTAATCATTCAGACCTCTTAACCATTCAGCACTTAGTGATTCAGACCAACCAAACAGCCCGTTACCTTGCTTTCAAGTAACACGCAAATGAGTTTGATTTGCTTTGCCTGAAATAGTGTTACAGGTCAGACGATAAAAAACACATCACGTATGTGGGCCCATGTTTTATTGAGTTAGGTAATCGATCCACGTCATCCACCTCATATCATTACGTCATAGATTACGTGGCACCGTTGATGTTTTCGCCCTTCAGGTCCCCCCGAACAATTCTTACTTTTTTTTTTCTTCACAAAAATTATTTAAAATTAAAAATTAATTGGAACGTCTTATGCTTTCAATAAATAGTCATGCTTTTGTCATTAAAATTCACGTCTTTCAGTTCCTAATCGACGACGACATTTTAAGTGGTCCAACTCATACACACACATATACAGGATTGGACTCGAAAATAAAAAAAACTCAGAGGCTCGGTGCGAGAAAAAAACTGGCCCCTATATTAATAATATGAATATATTTGTTAAAAAACCAACAAAACCAAGGTATTGTAACATAATAATAGATTTTAAATACCTAAGCAAACCGTGATGCTCATCGAGCATTTTTTGATGCAAAAGTATCAATTAACTATTCGGTATCCATATTGTCTAAGATGATGTTGTCAATATAAATCATTGTCAATCCGTTAAGGTGGTCTTGTGACATTGACAATCACAAATAAGACTTCAACAACTTCAACCTAGAAAAACTTCTTTCTACCAATGCCACATTTACCGGATAGTCAACAAAAATATATATGCAATTAATGCATTTGGGAAAGCCCAAGTTGGTTTAACTTGTTTATAGCATCAAAAAGTTGATAATTTTATCACACAAAAATGTTACAAACAACTTTAACTTTAAATAAAGTTCATCTGCATTAATATCTGATTCTTCTTCGTACTTTAATGCGTGGCTCGTTAAAGACTGCAATCGACGTTTTCCATTGCTCGTGGCCGTGCAATTGAAGCAGTGGAGTCTGCAGGGGATCCTTAATGTTGAATTTTGAAGGTGGGACTGGAGGGCTGGAGGTGTGGAGTTGGATGTTGTTCCAGCTGCTGTAGCACGTCTAGGAATTGGAAGAGTTGAAAGTAAAACCAATTTGGGAGAAAGTTAATAGAATCCTAATATATTTTTAAATATGTTAGGCTTTTTATAAGGTAATCCAAACCGATACCGATTAAACTATTTTCATTCTATCAATACTTGTTGGGCCCTAGGTTTTATAATTTTTTATAGTATATAATTTTTTTTTAAATTCTGGGCCCCTAAAACCGTCAGGCCCGGGGCGGTCGCCCACCTCGCCCTCCATCAAGGCCAGCCCTGTGTGTGTATGTATGTATGTATCATGTATGTATGTATGTAAAGGGTAATGTTCAAATAATAGCTCACTTTTAAACCATTAACCCAAAAATAACTTTACCAATATAAAGACAAATCTTGAATTTTTTTTCAACATTATTGTAACATATGTACAACACTTTCTACTTTTATGAGTTTGTGAAAATCCATCACTCACACTTCTCACCAATTTAACATTTTTTACTACATCACCCTATGGTGTGTAAATTACACAATTTTCTGAAGGTAAAACACAATGATAAATATATTACACAATGACCTTAACGTAAAACACAATAATGAGTATATTACACAATGTTCTGAAGATAAAACACAATGATGAATATATTAAACAATGACCTAAACATAAACACAATGACCAAAATGTATTTTTCAAAAAATAAAGACAATTTATGTTTTTTTAAAATTATGAGTTTTAAACACATAATGGTGAAATAACACAATTTTGTAATTTTAATACATCAAACATAAAAAATAAATAAGAACAATTTATTTAATGCATAAAAACAATAAAAAAATAACATAATATAATATAAAAAATAAAACAAAATAATAAAGACATTAAACATAATGACCTGAAACATTAAGCATAATGACTTCAAGCTCTAAACACAATGACAAAAAACCCTTTTTATAAAATTAAAGAAATATCACTTGTTAACTTTACAATCCTTCTCACCCTTCTCACTAATTTCACTCTTTTTACTTGAACCTAATTCAATATATGTATATATATGGGAAGGGTTCTTAAGAACCCATTATTTTGGAGAAAAATAAGAAAACTAATCACAATCATTATTAATTATTTTTTTTCATTTTTATTTCCTTTTATTATAAAATAAGAAATGTAAAAAAGGAAAAAAATATAAAATAAATACGTATTTTAGGTTATTACATATATAACATACTGATTAAATATATGTAGATTTATAAGTTACACACGAAACTTTTTGAGTTACATGTATGCAACTTCGTGGTCTACATATTTTTTTCAAAAAAATTTGTTTATTATAACATTTATATCCTTATAATAAAAATTATGAAATTTTTTTGAAAATAATTTATTGGTTAGCTAGTATGAGTTTTCTTGGTTTTTCCAAAATCATTAGTTTTCTCATGAACCTTTCTATATGTGTGTGTGTCTATATATATATAGGAATTGAATCCTATGAAAACTCAATCTTAAATAGAAAACATTAAACCATATGTGAGCCATTGATTTGGAATATTGAAAATAAATATGTGGTCCAAATTAAATTTGATTAAAAAATTGGGTTTTGAATAAATAAATCATTTTTAATGTGGGTTAATGCGTACCACATATTTATTTTCAAGATTTCAAATCAATAGCTCACATAAGAATTAAAAGTTTTCTCTTTAAGATTGGGTTTTCATAGGATTTAATCCCTATTTGTCCGACTTTTCAACATAGCAAATTTTGTAAATAAGTCGTAGATTTTATGTTATCGATATAAGTCAGCATCTAGAAGATCATTTTGCAATGTGTGTTCGCTGTTGCACCGTCCACGGTCCACAGCCATGTTGGCCTGTGGGGGATCAGAAAAAAATATCTTTTTTATTTATTTTTTTAGACGGAAACTATCTTTTCTTGTAGTGTTGCATGACATAGTTCACAAGTATACTATTTTTCTAGCTATATGTTTATACCAGCTTAAAAACTTGTGTGTTACACATGTTCAATAAAAATAACTAAATAAATGATATATTTCATAAATGCATAAAATAAGCAATTAAAAAAAAATTATACCATATCAAATAAGAACAACGTCAAATTCAACTTACACTATTTAACTTACAAGTAAATAATAAATATCTAAACATGTCTTTATACACAACATTAAATGTTTTATTTGTAAGTTTTCCTTCCATACCTAATATTAGTAATTTATTTTATATCTATTCCTCGCTCTTGATCATGTCACATACAGGGGCGCAGGATACAAGGGACAAGGGGGCGACCGCCCCCTTGTTTTTTCGCTTAGTAGTGTACATTTTCCGATTCGTAGTGTAAAATTTTTAAAAAAATTTTATTTCACCCCCCTAGAAAAAAAATATATACCCTATGTTCGCCCCCCCTAAAAAATTATAATTTTTTTTAAATAATTTATAAACAATTAAACATATAAAATCAAATTAATTAATTAACTAATAACTATTAACTATTAACTTAATTTATTAACTAATAGTATACAACATTTAATAGGATTAAGCCCAAGTGCCCAACTTAAAATTTTGCCCAACCCATTCCCACTTTAATTCTTTAAACCCAAATAATGAAACAAAATACCCCATTTTGAATTTGTCGGACAAAGGGAAAAAAAACCCCGATCTTGTTCTTCTTCCTACGTGACGCCGAGAGTTCCCCTCGCCCAGTCGCCCAGACCCAGCCGGCCAGCCTTCGGCCACCAGCAGCACCGCCGTCCGCGGCCCGCCGACCTGCCTCCAGCCTCCTTGCCGACCTGCGCCTCCCGGTCACTACCGACTTGCGTGAATTGGTAATAATTTCGGCCTCTAAGTCTCTAACCTCTTCCTATTTGTTGTTACTTGTTTTGATTAAGTTTTTTGAGTAGTTTAATTGTAGTTAATTGTTAATTTGTTAGTGAATGTAAACATTTAGATTGTTAGGGTTTTGAAGTGGTTGCTAACAATTTAGAAAGAGATTCGGCTAAAAGAATGCGAATGTTTGATCGTCCGGTTAATTTAAGGGAACAACTAAGACGAGCTTATTTGAATTTAGGACCATACCAAATCTATCTTAAAGAGTATCCTAAAGATCAAAAGCAACGTAGATTCATAAATGCTTGGTTCAAGATGTTTCCTAGTTGGTTAGAGTATTCACCAACAACAAATGCTTCATATTGTTTTCTTTGCTATTTGTTCAATGATAAACCAAATGTGCGTAGAGAAGAAAATTGCCGAAAACTTTGACTCGGAATCCATAATCGATGAATTTAAAATCTTTAAGGTCGTCGTGCTGAGTTGTAATCTTCTTTAAGGTGTTTAACGTTTTCACTCATCATGATAATTATTTAAATCTTTGTTTGTTCTAAAAAAATCTACTTTTTATTGTTTGATGGTTTGACCCGACCTGAATCGCCAACCCAAACATTTAACTGTTAGCGTTAGGCCGTTAGGGAAAAAAATTTATATGTGGCAAAGTTTTGCCCCCCCCCCCCCCGATGTTTCCAGTCAACCTTCGCCACTGGTCACATACACTTGTTCATGGGTGAAATTTGCTTTTTTTTAATACAACCCAACTCTTGATAATTATTGTCCTTAACTCTTATGAATATTTGTCAAAAGAAGATGAATCTAACAGCTTACAGATTCGTCCTATATATTCAGGCTGCTGGTTGGGGTTTCACCTTGTGACCGAAAGTTCATGAGTTCGAGCTCTGTTATGGACGATTTAAAGGAAATACAGGTGAGATAACGAATCTTGAGCTTAATCTCGGATTCTGGACCAATGAGTGGGCGAGGGTTTACCCATTCCAGAGGCTCCCGCGCATCTGGTGTGGTCGCCTCTTACATGTGCCTGTTGGGCCCTATTAAGACAACATACGTGATATGTATAATCGTCGTCGTTAAAAAAAACAACTTACAAATTCAACATTACGAATATGTGATCAATAAAACTCATAAAGATGTACAAAGAACTCAAGATCTACAACTATTATAACTCGATCTATGAACAACAAAACAAACCCTAAAGAAAACAATAACAAATTAGGGCTGTAATCGAGCCGATCCTATCCAGGCCGAGCTCGAGCCATTTCAAGCCGAGCCGAGCCAGCTCGAAAAATTTTCCGAGCCAAAAATTCGAGCTCGAGCTTATAAAGAAACTCGAGCCTTGAGCCGAGCCACGAGACAACTCCTTTTTTTTTGTTATCTCCTCCTCCACTTTACATACATACATGTCTATATCTATACTTTATAATAAAATAAAATAAATTTGCTTATGTGTCAACACCACAACAACTATTCATAAATTGTTGTCACATGTCAATCTCGCATTTAATTTGAAATTATTATTGACACATAGCACATTATAATTAAAAATAATATAACTAATAGTTCATATTTTTATGTTAAACTAAAATAACTTGAATATTTCATATACTAATTTAATATTTTAAGATACAGTTAATTTCTAGGTATTATGTGCTTCATATTATATTTTTAAATAAAAAACATATGTTGCAAAACAATAATAAAAATATTTTAAATTTTATTTTATTACAAACACATACTTTTTAACATATATTTTTAGTTCATGACACCCAAAAATTTATCCTAACAATTTTTTTAAAGATTTTATATCATTTTACATACAGAGTGTAAAAAAAAACTCCAATATCACTTTTGGACAAAAATGATGAAAGAATTTTGTTAAATTAGGACAAGACGAAAAAGATACACTTTAATATGAAGTGTAAATTAATAAAAACTGTAAATGTCAAGTTTTTTTCACACGGTCAACTATACGTTATTTTATTCAGATTTAAAAGTAAAATGATCTAAAACTTTTAATTTTTAATAAAGATGTTACTAACTGTACGTCCAATTTTGTATACAAAAAAGTTTTACAGATTTTTAGTTTGCATTTCTAATTATATAACTTATCCTTATACAGTAAATTATGTAATTTATTATAAATATATTTTAATTGTATTATTTTTTGTAATAAATCTCATGTAAGATATGGGTTTATAACCTAGTATAGTATATATATACTAGCTTAAAACCCGTGTACCACACGGATTTAAATAATAGTAAATTATATAACTAATAAAACCATGTATTACGTACTACGTATTATATTGAAACTAATTATTATATAATGTAAAGTTGTCTCTTAAATTCTGAAATTCTTTTACATTCATTCTTGTGCAAAGAAACAAAATTGTAACATATTACATATCAAATCAAATTTGCAATAAGTTAAGTCACCAGAAAATGACCAGAGGAAAATATTTTTAACGTCAAGTCACAAATGTGGAAAAAGATGAAAACCAAACAACCAAATTGACCCAAATGCATTTCACTTCAATTGCATATAACTTAAAATTGAAAAATGCATATCACTTAAAATTAAAAAATGCAGATCACTTAAAATTATAGAATACAGATCACTTTAAATTGTACATAAAATTTAAGAATACATAACTTCAAAAGAATTTTATTCTAATTCAAATATCATATGGTATCAACGATGACTTCAATTTGAAAATTTATTGCTCTGTTCATCAGTGTTTACCAAGATTAAGGTTCAAGAATAATGTTATAGCACAACGAAAGATTAAACGCATAAATGTTTTAAGATTTGATCATTGAAACTACATGTTCTAAATAACAAAGCACAAGAAAAGATTAAACATTCAATTTCTTACAAACACCCACCAAAATTTGATATCTAAAACCATATTCTAAGAATTAGGAAGCATGAAAATGATTGAGTAATATCGAACAAACTCAGATATACTAACCAAATAGAATCTCAAAGAATTTTGACTTCTAAGAGATATCCTTCAAAATTTTCATCCTATGAATTGTATTTACCAAAAATTTCCTTCTTCTCAGCACCACCTCCAGATTCATCATTCTACAGTTTGTTTCCACCTAATTCTTTCAATATCCAGCTATATAGTCATCAAACCACTCGATCACACTCCTAACGTTCTTTCAAACACAGAATCCCATCGGCGTGGACTGTCGTCTTCCATGTCGTCTCCGTTGTCGGAAATATCCTAATATCAACCGATAGTAGAAGAATCCAAAACCATTGGAGAAAATCGAGTAGAAGAACAGGTTGATTGAGGGTTTAATCGGTTAAATTTAGAGTTGTGTATGTGAGTTGGATCGGAGATGTGAATGAACGGAGGAGAGTTCGACGGAGACATTGACGACATTGCTAAGAATTGCAAGCAGGGAGTTCCGAGTGGGGTTTGTTAGCAGAAGATCAAGAACATATGGTGTAGGATTTGACAGTGTTGAATGAAAATGGAAATCCAGAAGATTAAGAAAAGCACGAGCATACACAAGGAGAGAAATTAGGGTTTTGAAGATGTAGGATTTTGAATCAAATAACACATAAGCATCTGTGAGAAGTTTAGGGTTTTTGAAATGTCAGTTGTTAGCTTGAGCCTTGAAGGAATATGAGAAAAGGGGTTGGCACTTTAGGATAAAATTGGGTCTTTTAGATCCAAAAATGAGGAAACAAATGAGCGGGAAAAAGAAAGATCAGGTGCTTTAGAGCTTAACACATGGCACCTCTTGTTAGTCATTTATTATATATGAAGATATATATAATCTAATATATAAAATTAAATATATACATATATATATATGAGGATGTTCAATTGAGAACTATTTTTACTTAAAAACTAAAATAATCAATTGTAGCCATAAGTTCAAAATGATAAAAAAGTAACTTCTCCTATTTCAAAGAAAAAAATATTTTTTTACCCTTTAATAATATGGTTCAAAATTAGTTCTTTTGGTTCTTTCATATTTAATGGTTCTTAATGGAATAAGTCGCTATAAAATCTATTATATATGTGTGTATATATATTTATATATATATATATATATATAATGTGTGTGTATAAAAAATCGAGCAGAGCCAACAAGTCGAGCCACGAGCCGAGCCAACCCTGGCTCGGGCTCAGCTCGTTTTTATCGAGTTTTTTTCGAGCTGAGCTTTTTTTCGAGCGAGTATCAAGCCGCGAGTTTTTTGAACAGCCCTATATCAAATCAAATCTGTGAAGTATAAACTCTATACAGAAACATATATCTAAAACAAAATGAGATATAACATCTCACAAACACAAGATCTATCTAAATAGAGATCTATCAGCCATAGATTCACCAAGAAGAAACCAAACGATCTGAAAACCCTAATCATTCATCAAAGAGAAAAATACAAAAGATATCTTTTAACAAGCACACTAACCATGTGATCTCATCCACACGTATATATCATAAGTGACTTTACGTCATCTTATCCTCAAAATTACACAACTAGTCCTTGAGCTCTTTTTCTTTATTTCCTCCGGTCCTTATACTTTCCATACCTTCAACATATCTCATGCAACATAGCAAGTCACAATATTCAATTGTAACTAACTATTAACAACTTAAAAACAAATTTACTAACTGAATTAACAATATATTTTAACAATCTTCATTGCAAAACATACCGAAACTAGAAATTGTCTTCTCTAGAACTTGAAAAAAATCTTATTGCCTAAAGGTATCGTATTAATTCTTTGAATAAAGACGTGAGAACCAAGATTACCTCCAAATAAAATTTTTGCTTCTATAACATGTTTACCAAAAAAATATGACATGTAGCCTTGTATCATTACACGGACCATTTTGTGGGTCAATGTTTCTTAAGAGCATTACCAGAACACTGACCTTTAGCAATAATTTATGATTAGACAATCCAGAAATCTTAAATACATTCAAAACATCATGTGAGTATAAATTTTACTGTAATAGATGATTAAAATGTCCTGTTTGACAAATACTATCCAAACTAAGATACTCTTTTTCATTTCCTAAAAGTAATATCAAGCGATCATTGATTTCTTAAACAATCTTATTTATTGGTGCTTGCTCTTTCACGAAAGAATTCCGGATTTTCAAAATGTTGAAGAATTAAAGGATGAATAAAGCCAGTCAAACTTTGAACTGGATCTAAACAATGATTGATATAAAGATAAATCGGGTATGTCTATAGTTGCTTCACCATCATTAATAGCACACATTTCCCTCACCTCTATCCAATAACCATTTTGTTAATAAACTAATTAACAAAGATGAACCAAAGGGGCTTTGCCCTAGTGGTACCTTCATGGCTTACCAAATGGAAGGTCATGGGTTCAAATCCCTCTCAAGACGAAATAGGGGTTCTTGAAAGGTCAGGGGGTTTTCCGGTGCGGTTTCCTTCTGGGGTGGTGGTGGGGTCTCAACGGAGGTCATGGTAACTAGACTTTGGTGACATGGCCTGGAAATCAGTGGTTCACACGTTGAGATCAAATGCCGTTCAAAAAAAAATTAACAAAGATGAAGACTAAGAAGAAACTAGAAGATGATACAATTCGAATAACATGAACTTAATTTAAACGTATTCTATAAACACATGATAAAGTAAGGATGCCAAGAAAATTGATATCCAGGAGGGAAGTTTAGAATAACATTCTTGCAACATTATAAAAATTATGTGTGTTCAGTTTTCGAATATGATTTGAAAAACACCAAGTCGAAATTGGATTCGAATTTTCACATTCAAATTCGATTCGATTCGTAATATAATATCGAATTTCATATTTTTAATTCGATTCGATTCTAAATTCGAATTTAAATTATTTATATATTTTTATTTTATATATACAAATAGTTACTATATTTAAAAATTAGGCTTTTTAGTTAGGTGGTTTACTTTATAAAAACTAAAAGCCTATTACACAAATGCCAATTTAATTATAAAATACCTGTAATTTTTACACTTTTAAATACATTAAACTAGACATTCACAACAAAAGCATCAATTGTGAAACTCAAAAAATTGATCATTTTGGTTGTTAATTTTTAATATTTTGATTACTTGTCACTTTATATTTTTTGTATGCTATCATTGGCATTATATATTGAATTTTTATCATTTTATTAGTTTAAATGATATCTCTAATATTACAACTTAGATGTTGGTTATTTGATATTTGGATGTTTAATGTTTTGATTATTTGATATTTTGATATATAAAGATAGGAAGTATAAACAATTTTTTAATTAAATTCAAATGAAACTAATTCGAATTCTGAATTCGAATAGAATCGAATTAGAACTGGAAAACGAATTCGATTTCGAATTCAAATTGGATTTTTGAATAAATTTCAAATTCGAATCGAATTCGAATGCTCATAAAAAATTCAAAATTCGAAATCATTCAATTCGATTAACACGTCTAATGAAAATTTAGGGTAAAAGGTCTAAAAAATGGTGAACGCCACCATTAAGAGTCCCTCACCGACTGGTCCCATGGCAACATGAAGTAGATAAATCACGTGACCCAAGGAAAATTAGATGGTTCCGTGCTTTAAACCATAGACCTCCATTATAGATTCTCACCCCTTACCACTACGCCACCATCACGGAGACCGGGTAAAAGGTCTAGAAGAAGGAAAGATCATCTTTCGTTGTAGCCAGATGGTTGTAGCCATGAGCCCGTGAGTGTGTTCTGTAAGTGAAAGTGACATGGTTAAGTACAAAAAGTGTCCTCCTTGCTCAAAATGGGCATTAAACTAAAAACACGAAAACAAATTTGCAAAATTCATGTAACCAAAATATAAACCCTTCGAAAACTATGACTTAATTTAACGATTCAAATTTACCCAAAAAGAAGCATGCGAAATTATAGGCTATAGTGACTCAATTCAAGATATCAAAATATATATAAAAACACATCACAATGTTATATCCATTGTAAAGTAAAAAATAACATCAAAACGTAGACCAACTTAGCTTTTAATAAATTTTGTGTCAAAACATAGACAAAAAAAAAAAAAAAAGCACCGTGCAATTACACGTGTTCACTTTATCTATATATTAAAAAGTTGTCTTGATATTTATCTTGCTATAAAATGTTAAAATTATTTCTATAAAACTCATATAAGCATACAAAAGTAAATTATTGATATTTATCGGATGACTTAACAATATTGGTTTAAACAAGTGTTTGATTATTATTTAAAATCATAACTTTTAGTGAACAAAATCAAAACAATCAAAACTTGCACAAAAAGGTTAAAAACATGATTCTTAATTATGTATTTATGACAAATAAAGTCATATCTATAACTAGAAATAAAATTTAGTAAAGAAAAAATTATTGCAACGACTTCTTGTTGATGGATGACAATCTACAAGGATAACTTCTATTGTGAAAAGCCTATGCCTACGAAGTATGCATGTCGACTTTCTATTCTGTAGGATCAAAAGAAAATAAAACAAGAAAATCAAAAATTAAATAGAAAATTTATTAATTCCAAGGGTTTGAGCTCAAATAAAAAAGTTAGGAAAAAAGTAAAATAAAGAAAAAAAAATGAGAAACTAACATGTAGTAAGGAAAATCAAATGAAAATGAAAATAAAAATAAATTAAAAACTAAACGAAAAGTTTATTTAATTTATAAAAACTAAGTTAGTCAAAACTCAAATAAAAAAAAGTTGAGTAAAATGTCATTTTAGTCCCTATATGACAACTTTAGTCATTTTAGTCCAATAGTTTAAATTTTTTCATTTTGGTCATTATGGTTTCATTTTATATTCATTTTGGTAATTATGGTTTCCATTTTGTTGCCATTTTATTCCAATTAAATTTAAATTATTGGACCAATATGGCAAAAATTAACCAAACCACAGGGACGAAAATGACAAAAAATGGAAACCATAATAACCAAAATGGCAACATTTAAACTATTGGACTAAAATGGGAAAAATTGTCAAATCATGAAGACTAAATGACATTTTAAAACCACTTACAACTAGTTTTATACCCTCCGGCCTCCGATGATCGAATAGTATGGTATAGTCATATTTAAATTAAATTTTCTAAAATATTTAAAAATAAAACAATAATAATACAATAATGACATGTGACATATGTCAATTATCCATATATAACCGAAAAACTGTCATAAACAGCTGAAAACCGTCAGAAACCGCCACAAAAATGATATAACCGACTAATATAAAGGGTCATTAGGGGTGTGCAAATCGCGGTTCGGTTCGGTTTCCACCCTTAACCATAACCATAACCGCTAACTTTGGTTATGAGATTTCCTTAACATAACCATAACCGAACTTCGGTTTCGGTTAATCGGTTATAAGGTCGGTTTTGGATCGGTTTCGGTTAATTTTGGTTAATTAACCAAGCCTAAATTCAAGTTAAAATTTGAACTAAATGAACATGGTTAATTGGTAATAAGGCCGGTTTTCGATCGGTTTTAGTTAATTTTGGTTAATTAATCAAGTCAACATGCAATGCAATAACACGAAAAAGTAGTATATGATCAAATTCTTGTACCCAACAATTTGTAGACTTGTTCACTAGAATTTGGAGAAGGAATTATGGGAGAAATACACAAGCTACAAGGGATAAAATGTTGCAACGGTTCGGTTCGGTTAATGTTCGGTTATGGGACACCTTTAACCATAACCATAACCGATTTATCGGCTAATCAAAAAACATTAACCATAACCATCGGTTAATTTCGGTTATCGGTTAATTCGGTTCGGTGACGGTTCGGTTATCGGTTAATTTCGGTTAATGGTTAATGTTTGCTCACCCCTAGTCATGATTTAATTTTAATGAATTTCAACGGATGAAAATTTAATTGCTAACGACTTCTTGTTGATGGATGACATTCTACAAGGATAACTTCTATTGTGAAAAGCCTATGCCTACGAAGCATGCATGTCGACTTTTTATTCAGTAAGATCAAAAGAAAATATAACAAGAAAATCAAAAATTAAAAAGAAAATTTATTAATTCCAAGGGTTTGAACACAGATAAAAAAGTTAGGAAAAAGGTGAAATAAAGAAAAAAAATGAGAAACTAAAATGTAGTAAGGAAAATCAAATGAAAATAAAAATAAATTAAAAACTAAACGAAAAGTTTATTTAAATTTTAGAAAACTAAGTTAATCAAAACTAAAAAAAAAAAGTTAAAAACCACTTACAACTATTTTATACACTCTGGTGGCCGGGTACTATGATATTGTAAAATTCAAATTATATTTCCTAAAATATTTAAAAATAAAACAATAATAATACAATAATGGATGTGACATGTGTCAAAACATGGAAATGTGTCAATGATTCTTATATAACCGAAAATCTCCATAATCCGCTGAAAACCGTCATAAACCGCTGAATACAGTCACAAAATTAATGTAATTGACTAATTTAAAGTGTCATGATTTAATCTTGATTAATTTTAATGGATAAGAATTCATTTGGAGTCGTTTGAATTTATCGGCTAGGGCTGTAATCGAGTCGAGTCGAGTCGAGCCAGGCCTGGCTCCAGCTCGACTCGTGAATTTTCGAGCCGAGCCGAAATTTCTTTTGAGCCAAAAATCCTGGCTCCAGCTCGGCTCGTAAAAAACCTCGAGCCAGCTCATTTTTTTCCTCCACTTTATATTTTATTTATTTATATATATATATATATATAATCTAATATATTAAATCTAATATATATAAAATCCAATATATATGTGTATATATATAATTATATGTAAAATCTAATATATACACATATACATTATACGTGTATATACATACATACATACATATATACATACATATATATTATACATAATATGTATATTTATATAAATATTGTATAAATATTGTATATATATTATGTATAATATATATGTATGTGTGTAATATAATATATATGTGTGTGTATATAATTATATATATATATATATTAAAAATCGAGCCGAGCCATGAGCCGAGCTCGAGCCGTGCCAACCCTGGCTCCGGCTCGCCTCGTTTTTAACGAGCTCTTTTCGAGCCGAGCTCTTTTCGAGCCGAGCCTTTTTCAAGCCGGGCTTTTTCGAGCTTTTTTCGAGCAAGTTTCGAGCCAAGCTTCGAGCCGCGAAGCCGCGAGCTTTTTGAACAGCCCTATTATCGGCGTCCATATATATATAATTGCCTAAGTATAACTATAAACATTTAAAAATATGTGTCACACAAAAAGAAGCATTTCTTAAAAACTAAAAACTTAATCAAAAAAAATTCAACACATATCTAAAAACTGTCATATCTTATCTCCTTTTTTATTTTAACCACTACTCTCTTTATAGTTATATATAATTAAAAAAATAAAATAAAAGAAACCCACGATCATTTGTTATTTCTAGTTTTTGGCCGACAAGTAACTTTAAAAACCAATTGCCACAAGTCCACATTTATGAAAAAAAAAAAAAAAAAAAAAAAAAAAAAAAAAAAACTGTTCCACATATCTTTGTGACCTTGTATGGGTATTGCTCGATAAAAGTCAACTCTAAAGTTTTTTTGTTAAACCATATATCTAATTCAAATAAAATTTTTTTGCTTGGATATGAACCATAATCCTTTTTTCAAAAACCATTATCTCTATTAAATATCTATTAAATATGTTAGTCTTACAATGACAATCATTTAATTCTAAATTTAATTCAAGATCTGATCACATCCTATACGTAATATTTTCTACTATATAATGAAATACATACAATTATGTATGTTCTTTTTTCTTTAAACAACCAATTAATACATTTTAGGTCTAGCCACCCAGTAAACCTGATGGCAAAGGTCATTCGCACCGTGATATGCAAACAATGTTGGTAATCCGACTCACCCATCATTTCAAAGAAAACCCAATATCAGAAGATTCATTATGGTAAACCTATGGCCTGCCTGGATGTTTTAAATGAGAATCAAACTCATAACTTTAACTTTACATATCCATGATGTTACTACTTCTCAAACCAATTGATCTAAGGTTTCGCCCCCTTTTTCTACCAAAGAGTTAATTTTTCGATCAAAAAGTTATCTTTACCAATTAATCTAGGGCTTCGCCCCCTTTTTCTATCCAAAGTGTTAATTTTTTGATCAAAAATTTATATTTATTTTAAATATTTGTTCGCCTGTAACAACCGAATAATTAGCACGTTTAATCGTGGATAAAATCTACGTCGAATTAACAATTGAAATTATTACAGGATGATAGTATGCGAGAAATGGTGAATGTGGGCGAAAACCGTGCGCGAAACGGAGTTACGGATTCTCCGAAATTGCGAAACGAAGGAAAATTTCAAAGTATGGAACTTCTGGACTTGTCGCGGTACGCGACGGAGAGGTTGAGGACTCTTCGCGGTACGCGATGGGTGGAAAATATCTAAAATCCTCCGGATTTCTTCGCGGTACGCGAAGCTTTAGTTGGCCCCTCGTCGCGGTACGCGACGAGTGAGGCGGTGCAGTGGATTGATCTTCTTCATCAGATTCACGCAGAATATTTAATTTTATTTCATATTCGATCATATTCGCTCAAAAACACCACCAGACGAGTTTTTCATCATCTAACCTTCAATTTGAAGCCACCAGAAGTCACCGATCATACCAGGGATCGTATCTACAAGTTCTGATCGTTGTTTTGCAGTCAAAACTCCGTCAGATTGGGTAATGATTCGTTTTAACTTTCTAGTGCGATTTTGATTGATTAGATCTTGATTTTGAACGTAATAACATAGTTAGGATTGTTGATTATTGCCTAGATGATGGCTAGGATTGATTAGAAATGAAGAACACGATGTTCAAACGGTTAAATCCTTGTTTTGATCTGTTGTAATGCCCGGTTTGCATGAAATCACAACTATGATTATAATGGTTTAATCCATTTGATTATGACAATGTAGGTGATTAGCTTGGTTAATCTTTGAAATGCAAAAGTTAAATCTAAGTGTTTTAAACTAATCACAATCATTAACATACTCATTGGAACGATTATCTGATGTTTATGATAACAGTCAGATTAGTATGTTAAACATGGTTATTAAACCTATTCTAAGACTACATTGTGATATTTCATGATATCTGGATAATCAATGATAAGGATTTATCATTTCTAAGCCATTAATCTGTTTAGGAACTGTTTTAGCATTATAATCAACAACATTAACTATTTGATGACTTTCAAGACAATGTCTTTGACATTGAACGTTCAGAAAGATCTAATCAGTAGGTTAAAACATAAATGACTTATTAAGTGTAAACGAATGCAGAATTACACCATTAGTACCAGTTTACGAGTGTTCTTGCTACAGTAAGACATCAGGTGAGTTCTATGAGCCCTCTTTTACTATTTTAACGTTTTAGGCTGATAGGCATGTTATAAAGTTATTTTAGGTAAATGATTGTTTTATCTGGCTATGGTAAGATAAGAGAATATGTTAAAGTAAAGAATGTTTCAAGTTGTAAAATTATTGTATGAAAGTGACACTAACCTGATTAAGGTCAGGTAATTAAAGAATGTTTTCAAGTAAAGAATGTTTTAAAGTAAATAATGTTTTAAGTCTCAACTACGGTTGAGAAGTAAATGATTTTGAGAACCTTAGCTAAGATGTCATGGATGTTTTAAAGACTCAACTACGGTTGAGAAATGAATGATTTTAAATGTCTCGGTCGAGGTCAAGTAGGAAATGTGATTTTGAAGTCCCGGCTGCGGTTGGGCAAATGTTGAGCACTGTGGTGTGAATAATGATTTATGATTATAATGGTTTATGATTATGATGGTTTAAATGATTTAAACCATGTTATGTATGAATGATGTATGTCAAGAAGTCTTGTACCGGTATGAGCCGTCAATTTCGGTTGATGGTTTAAGAAGTCCTGTGAAAGAACAGGCAGAAGTCCTGTGAAAGAACAGGCAGAAGTCCTGTGAAAGAACAGGAAGAAGTCCTGTGAAAGAACAGGCCTGCCGACTGTGTGTCGCCAGTTTAAGAAGTCTTGTGCAAGTATGTTGACTTTGGTCAACAGGACAGGCTACATTTATGCACTGTATTATTGATGTTATGATGTCATGTATGTTATGTATATGAAATGTTTTATGTTTAGTATGATTGAGACTGTTGACTTCGGTCGGCAGTAAAGGCTAATGTTTTATGTATATTAAAGATTTTATTTTTATGAAAAGTTAACTTAGAACTCACCAGCGAAAGCTGACTTGTTTTAGCATGCATATCAGGTTGAATAGTTTGAGAAAGGAGACCAGGAAGGCTCATGGCATACATTGAAGACTACTCCTGGCATAGACTGGCTGTATTATATAACTGTTAGAAGAGTGGGTTATGTTTAATGTGTATTTTATGTATGTAATCACCTTAAATTCAGCTACTATGATAATGTAATTATGGGTTTGATGTTTTGCCGACTGAGGGGCTCGGGGCCTCTCATCGCCCCTACTCACTTCAAAAGATTTGCATTATAATCTCATAAATTTTCGTCTCTTATTAAAATATTTAATTGTTGTCAATGATTAAATCAAAAGGAAATATATATATATATATATATATATAGGAGAAGGATCAAATACATGTGTTTCTTAATGTACTAAACGTAGGATGGCTTTTGAACCCTTTGATCAAACTAATAAATGGGTAAGATCTAGTGGTCCCCACTTTATACCAATTTCTCAACAAAACAAGCGTATAATATAACTGGAAGGGCAAAAGAGGAACAACCACATTTTCTATCTTAAAACAACTTCCACTCGTTTTTTAAAAATTAAATAACTTTTACATGCTTTATTATTTTTTTAAAAAAATTACACCATAAAATTGAGAATTTTATTATCTTTAATTTGAGTATAGTATTGTTATAGTTCTTTTTTAAAAAATGACGTGGTCCGTGATTTTTATGCTTGGTACGTGATTATTGGTACGTGATTATGCAGTTGGTCATTTGGTCATGCATGTGAAGTGACGGTCCGTGATTTTCATATAACGTGGTCCGTGATTATTTGGACCGTGATTATACACTTTGTTATTGATTATATGTGTTAAAATACGGTCTGTGATTGTTATATAATATGGTCCGTAATTATTAGACCGTGATTATCCTAGTGGTCCTTGATTTTGAGGGTTAAATGTCAGTCTGTAATTATACAAATCACAGTTTGTAATTTTATATGGACAATAATGCCCCTTTGATCAAACTAATAAATGGGTAAGATCTAGTGGTCCCCACTTTATACCAATTTCTCAACAAAACAAGCGTATAATATAACTGGAAGGGCAAAAGAGGAACAACCACATTTTCTATCTTAAAACAACTTCCACTCGTTTTTTAAAAATTAAATAACTTTTACATGCTTTATTATTTTTTAAAAAAAATTACACCATAAAATTGAGAATTTTATTATCTTTAATTTGAGTATAGTATTGTTATAGTTCTTTTTTAAAAAAATGACGTGGTCCGTGATTTCTATGCTTGGTACGTGATTATTGGTACGTGATTATGCAGTTGGTCATTTGGTCATGCATGTTAAGTGACGGTCCGTGATTTTCATATAACGTGGTCCGTGATTATTTGGACCGTGATTATACACTTTGTTATTGATTATATGTGTTAAAATACGGTCTGTGATTGTTATATAATATGGTCCGTAATTATTAGACCGTGATTATCCTAGTGGTCCTTGATTTTGAGGGTTAAATGTCAGTCTGTAATTATACAAATCACAGTTTGTAATTTTATATGGACAATAATGCCCCTTACCCTGATGACACATGGCGCGTTCCTATTGCTTCCTATGTTTAGCACGTTAAATTAATATGTACGTTAACCGTCCCCTGTATATATATATATATATATATCATTTTTGCATATGCAATTTACACGAAAAACTTACGAAAATATTTAATATTTATAATATAATTAAAAAGTATTAAATATTCAATATTCACTCTCCACGTCACATTAAATTATTGCATCATACAAACGTGACTAATGCTAATATAATCGTTTATATAATTCAAAATGAAAAAGGCATGACGTCATGTTTACATCACCCAAAAACTTTTGCACCGCGTAACTGCCATGACTGACTCTTTCAAGTCACCCGAAACGCAACCCTCTTTTTTTTCCCTATAAATTCTTCACACCAAATCCCCAAATCAAACACACACACTCCGTCCGTACAAATCGATAAAAATGCAACAAGCAATTCCTTACAAAACGTGGACGCCGCCGTCGAACCACCGCACCGGAGATCTGAAACCGGCGAGAAGATTCGACGGATCTGCGAAAGGTGCGGTGAGAGACGCCGTGTCGGAAAACGCGGTAATCGTATTGGCTCGTCATGGATGCTGCATGAGTCATGTGGTTAAGCGGTTGTTGATCGGTCACGGAGTGAATCCTAGCGTGTTTGAGTTTCAGGAAGAAGAGGAGAACGATGTTGTGAAGGAAATTGAGATGATCGGTGCCGGAAGCGACGGTATAACACGTGAATTGCAGTTTCCGGCGGTGTTCATCGGCGGACGGATGTTCGGTGGATTGGATCAGGTGATGGAGACGCATATCTCCGGTGAATTAATTCCGGTGCTTAAACAAGCCGGTGCGTTGTGGCTTTGATCTTTGTTTTTATTTTTATTTTTATTTATTTTATTTTTTTCAGTTTTGTTAGTTTTTTTTTTGGTTGTATTAATTTTTATAATTAATGTGTCGATTATATTAAAAATATAATTTAAATTTTGTTTCGATGTCCACTATGCAAACTTGTCCATTGGCAATGAGGTATGTTGTACATATGATGATATGATAATGAATTACGCACTGTTCATATATGCGTGTGGTTGATTAATGACTTTATGACTTTAGTACAATGCTTTTAAAACGGACCAGACGTCAGACCGGTCTTTTTACTAGTTAACAGTCGGACCGAATATAAGAAACAGATGACGTCATAAATATTAGAAAAATATATATAATATAATTAAAATATATTTTAAAAAATGGTTCGGCAGCCCGGTTTCCCGGGCCGACTGCCAGCCCACCGGTTCGACTGGCCGATTTCTTCATAAATGGTTCTGAGCACCAAACCGGCCCGTTCTAGGCACTGATCCTGGTCCGACCGGCTGGTTTGGGTTTGAAAAATTGCTTTAATATTTAAGGCGAACTGATTTTTAAAAAAATTAAGTAAATTGTCGAGATAGTTTTTGTGGTTTGTAACTATTTTATTCTTGATTCATATGTTTTATAAATTTCTTATATAATCATAAATTTTAATAATTTATGAAATATATGTACTAAGAATAAAATATTGGCAAAATACATGTATTATCTCCGTAATTTACTCTAAAAAATATAAGTGAACTTTAATTTTTTAAAAAATAAATGAAAAAATATACGTGGTCACAAAACAAACATAATTAAGAAAAGAAATAAAAAAAAAATTTGTTAACAAGATTCAAATATACGTGGCTAACTATGGAGACGTATTAAAAAAAATCATAGAAAATCACTGAACTAGCGCACTTTTATGTTTACGTCTATATTAAAAATAGATATAAAAATTAAAAATAACTAAATAAAAAAAACAAAAAATAATAATAATTATCCACATCTTATGTCATAGAAATAGTATTTTATTATTCATAACCAGTTATAATGCAAAAATGTTCTACACACGATTGACGAAGTATCAAGTGAAAATTTTTTTTCTACTAGAATTTCTTTTTTTAACTTCTACAATTTAAAAAACAATTCTTAAATTAGATTATGAACTTTTTATTTCATTATGCATAAATTACCATCTGATATGGTAATTTTTTTTTCTCCTATTAAGTAGAATACACAAGGGTCGAGCTAAATAAAGCCAAATGTATGGAATCATTTTAAACAAGGTTCATGTGATTGCATCTAGAACCAAAGTAAATACAAATTAGTACAAATGTGTTAGTATGATTAAAACTCGTTTATTGAAACGCTAAATACAATTAAAAATAAACTTGTTAGACGTTAAAAGATCTGTTTTAAAGATTGGGAAAAATATTATGCATGTCCACAATAGTATATGAACTAAAAAAAGGTAATTTTATACACAAAATTAATAAAAGTCAATTGATATTATACAATACGACATGTTGACAAACTTCATTACTTATAATATATCAGTGACATTATTATAGTTAAACTCAAAAAATAAATTACATACTTACAAAGACAGTTATATAAGATATTGATGTTACCGATGTTATTCAAACTGTGTCGTTCTTATTCTTAACAATACTAGAGCACTAATGTCACTTGATATAGAACACAATTATTACATTTATATTTTTTTAAAAAAGAATGTTATTGATTAAAACTCGCATTATATATACGTGTATATTGCAGGAAATAAATTATAAACTTAAGAACTTTAGAGGTTTAAAGTAATATTTTTAAAGTTTAAATGGTGATTTGAAGAAGTTTTCTAAAGTAGAGAGGCATATGTTGGAAATGGTTGATGGCTTTACCACCTATGCCTCAAATTGATGTAGATAAAAAAAAATTATATTCATAAAAAAAACGAATAGTCTTAAAATTTATAGTATATATGGTACATGAGTCAAGTTAAAACATTATAAACTAAAAGAATTAAAGTTAAAACATTAGAAAGATTAGTTGGAAAAAAAAGGATTAACTTCGAAACATTAGAAACTAAATAGACTAAAATTTAGATAGTAAAAGAGTTAAAGTTGTAAAAAAAATAAATAAAAAAAACGATAAAGGCAACCACAAATTTGAACTTGTGACCACATGATTCAAAGATGAAAGCTCTAACCAACAAATCTAGGAAGCTTTCATGCTTTTGAAATAAACAAAATCAATTTTAACCACCAAACAAACAACCAACTTACAAACACTATTTAGTTCCACTTTTAGAGTTTCAGTGGGACAAAATCCAAATAGCAAAGAATTGATCAGTGAATTTTTGTCACTGACACTTCTAAATAAGATGTATACAATGTTTTATGTCAAAATTAAAATCATTGTATTTTGATTCGTTGGTTATAGCCTTATAGGCAAAAAATTAATAAAAAAAGTCAAAAATTAGGATGTGTTTTGTATTATTTTCTTTTGAATGACCCAAGGCACACATAGCATATTGGGGACAAAGAAATAACTATTTTTAGGGTCAAATTCTCTTTAGGATTATTATGGTAGAATGTATGTCTCTGTGTATGTGTATGTGTGTATATATATATATATATACTAGTCGGAAACCCGCGCGATGCGGCGGCGACAACGACAATATACAACACGGTGTTCGCATTTTGCTAGCTTATCACTTTTTTCGTGATATGCATAGTGCTCTTGATAGTTATGTATGCAGTGCGGTGTGGATAATCAATGCAATGAGTTTTACAAAACTCCGCTAAACTAATATACACAAGTAAAAGAATAGTTACAAACAAAATGATCTTGTAAAAAAGAAAGCCGACCACACAAATAACAAAGTTGGTCGGAAACAGATGTTTAGTTTTAAAAATCCACGTGTAACTACATGGTTCAAGCACATATCTTCCAAAACTCTCAAAATCTTCCAGCTTTTTCTTCATTCCATCCAAGTCATAATCCTAATTTATGTAAAAGAGAAATGAATAAATCAATATATTATAAATGAATAGTATAATATTATTAAATTACCTTAATTTAATATTAGATGCATCTCATGTGTAATTAACCAGTTATCAGTGTATGAGTGTATCCCTTTTCTTTCAATCTAGTATTTATGCCATTTTTTGCTCAAAATCTACAAAGCCCGCATATTTTTCAACAACCACCGGACTCTAAATTTGTTTCTTGTAATTAACCTACTGATATTGCCCCGAAAACAAAGAACAAAGGAGAGAACACAAGCTGTTGAGGAGAACCCCAAAACTGGATTGTATAGATTTGAATTATTTGGCACAACAATTAATAAACTCCTAACCCTTCTATTTATAAGAAAATAAACCTAACCTAATAAACTCTAATTCCTATTAATTCTGCTTATTCAAAATAAAACAAAATAAGATTTCTCTAACACATGCTCCACAAAAACTAAAATGATTCAACAAAGGTCATGATTCACCAAATTTCGTTTTCATAAGTGATTGTTTTATGGGAGCAACTTCTTGAAATGCAGTAGGGCAGAGTTCACTAACAATACACAAAATGTAAGAAGGTTGAACATGGGTGCATATGGTTTGTCCAAAACCCACCAAGAGAGGATTAATAGGGACCAATTCTTTTTTAGGAAGCACGTTTGCAATGCCTCTCTTGTCTGAACTGGTATTTTGGTCTTGGTGACCCAACCAAGACAGCCTGCATATACATGGGTATCTATGCATATCCCATGAACGTTATTCCCTGATACATTCATCACCAGTTGAGTCATCTTGGGAGATATACCTGGAAGTCAAAAAATAATTATTTAGAAAACTTTGATATATAAAATGGGCCGAAAGTCAAGCTGACCCAACCGATTCTGGCACGTACAAAAATGACATGTTAACCAACTTGACCCAATCGATTTTGACTCTATCTTCAACTTAAGCATCCACTTTTGACCCAAAAGAAATGAAAACAACCATATTTAGGAAGTTAAAGGTGTCTGTTGTGCCTACAATGCAAAAAATGATATCTTCTTCATCTACCTGCAGTGTTACTCTCCTTAATTTATCATCTCTAGATTGGCCAAGTTTTAGAATTCCCTACAAAATATCAGTTGCAAAATTAAAAAAAATTGCAACAAAAAAAGATTATTTTATTTGAATATTTGATAGAATGTAAGCCAAATGATAAGTGTGTGTGGTTACCTGAACACTTAGCAAACAAAGCATTATGATTAATGTTAATGAATCATTCTAACTAAAATGAAAGTCAGTTTAAGAGCATATACGTACTGTTTTGCAACATGTTGCACCCAATTGTCATGTCTTTGACAACATTCATGAAATAGTTTAAAAAAAAAGCTACGGACGATTAAAGAAGCAAACAATATGATAAAATTCACACTTTAGCACATTATCTAGCTATCTAGCTACTTAAAGGTTGTAAAAAGTGACAATTTAGACACAATGGTATCTGTTATAATTTAGTAATCTACATGATATTAAGTCAGGAGAGAATTCTAGGTCCTCATCAAATTGTAATCAGTGCGGACAAAAGAACGAAATCTACATCTTATGCATACCTGAGCTAAATGCCCATATGCCTCAACAGACTTTTCATCGATTTGAATTGCTTTAATATGCACTTCCTCGGCTACTTTGTATTCACCAACTGATGGTCGTGCCAAACCCTATAAAATTATGCCTTCTTAGTCAACACAATTGTAGTACATAAAACAATGACAAAAGATAATGATTCAACTCCATGTACTAACCAAGTTTGTGAAATCCGATTCCCATTAGATATGCAATAAAAAAATTTTGGAAACCAAAATATAAATACATAATAGTATTACAGTTTGATTTTACAAAATTATTATCATGGTATAACCCTTAGACATTTAATTCTTGTTGATAGTTTTATAAAAACAAATATGACTAAAAATTTTTGAGATTTGTTAAAATGCTCAGATTATTAAGAATTAATTTTCTAGATTTCTAGTATTTTTTTAATAATTTTTATATAAAAATGGCTGAAAAGGGGTCAAAACTTACATTGCTGAATCCCCTATTTTCAGTTTTTCATCAATACTATAAGCTTCTGAAACTGCAGCCTGCATAAGAACCCTTAGATTGGTATTATGATCCTTAATATACATTGCTGAGGTTGAAGTCAGTTTTTGGTTTTGGATTCATTAGATTATTACTTAGTATTACTTTATATGCATTCCTACCACATTGAGGTTGAAGTCGATTTTTAGAAATAGTTTTTTCCTTTTGGAATAAATAACTTCAACCACCTTCTAATTACTATTTTTGAGTTTACTACATAAGCATTTTGCCATCATCAATAGATGTAACCATTGCTACAAACCCACAGAAGCTTCTAATTCTCAACATTCCTAAAAAAGAGTCGATCATCTGTGCATCTTTCTAAACGTTCTTGTAACATACACAAATTCAAAAGTATAAGGTAAGAATATATAGTAAATGATATTGTCTCAACAAAACCTAAGATAATAAACCAAACCTTAGACAATGCTTCAGTACTGTTGGGCACATTGTACCCTTTGTGCTCCTCCTCCATGCATGTCCTCATCTTCCTCATAAGCTTCTTGAGCAGTTTGCTGCTTCCTTCTCATATCCTCTTCAATGTTCACATCATGAAGAGTCGTCTCCTCACATTCATCCAGTTCCATGTTTGTCATCTACATTGAAGGCCTTGCACTGCACTGGTGACAATGAATCTGGGAATTCCACTATGAAGTGGATGTAAAGCTTCCCCCCTCATAAATGGTCTCTGGTACATTGACATGCCTTCATCATTTATCGCCTTGAATTGATCTATTTAAAAAAAAAAAGATTAGCAATCAAATTTCCAATGCTTATAAAAGCCATTAAAACATATGACTTAAAGCAACAAAAGTTACTGAAAGAACAATTTACCTTGCAGCCGTCGTCTTCTCACAAACCCGTCGTCTTCTCACAAACCCTAGCCGTCGTCTTCAAGGGAGTTAGCTAAAGTACAGCCTTCGTCAACGTTCGAACCCTAGCCATCGGAACCCTAATCGTTGCTATCGTCTTCCAAGTGTAGTGTGGCCTTCACCGCAACTGTTCTTCCTTGAGAACGTCGGCCAAACCTCGTCTTTCCTGTTGCTTCGTGAGGAGTACTGTAGGAGGTGGTTGCCTGAGGGAGTTGCCATCCCTCTCAGTTCTCCCTCTAATCGCATGTTCACAAGCCTCTCTTTGAATTTTCAAAAGTGAAAGTAGATTTTGAATTTGAATTTGAATTTGTGAAAGCATATGGGAAAGATGTTTACGGGAAAGAGGGATCATGACTGAAGTATTTATTCATTAAGCACTAATGGTTGTACATGAAGCTTTAACAATTATACTTAATTTTAAGACTTTCAATTTTCTCTCTGCAAATTTGATATATGGTAGAAAAAAATTGCCTTTTTAGTGTATGTGTGATTCAAACAAAAAGGAAAGGAGGTGCAGGAATTGCTTACAACTCTTGAAGTTGAGGTATGGAGTTTTCAAAATTCATGCATAAAGTGTTTGTACATTATGTTTAGTTATGTATACATCTCTTAATTTTAAGACTTTTCAATCTTCTCTCTCTAATACTCATTATATAGTATATAGATAATAAAAAGAGAGAAAAAAAAAAAGAAAAAGAAAAAGAGAAAGAGAAAGAGAAAGAGAAAGAATGAATGAATTTAAGTCCCACAGTCCTGCTTTATGAAAATTCACGTTAGCCTATGATAAGCTTATGTAACATAGGTAAAGGATATGTCTATATCCTCGTACGTCTGTATACTTGATTCCTAAGACAACAAAAATACCCAATTGTTGTCAAACACACACACATGAGTAAGATACCGATGCATCGAGAATCATAACACTTACACAACATTTTTTTTAAACGGCAAATGTTATCTCCTCCTAAATTACTCCATAATAATTACACCATTGCATGGGTTAGAACCCATGACCGCCCATGTTTAACTTTGAGCCATAACCATAACATAAAAAAATTTTATTTAGTAGTTAAACAAATGTGGATTTAACTCCTAACATAAAATGCCAAATAAACCAAAAATGCTAAGAAATTATTAATTTCTTTTAACAGGTTTTTTCTTTTATAATCACTTCAATTCTTAAAGGCTATCATTGTGGGAAAAAGTTTGAAAAGAAGCACAACATTTTAGTTAGATTTAAAAAATTATACAATGTGTTATAAGAGTTGTAAAAACTTTTAATTTTAAAGAATTTAATCGAATTACTATTTTATCATTCTCATATATATTATACAGTAGTATATATAGATAAGAGAGGGATTCACATAAAACCTTTATTTTGAAGAAAACTTAGAAAAGTAATCACAATTATTACTATTTAATTTTGTTTTTCAATTTTATTCTACGTTTCTTTTTATTATAAGGTTAGAAATGTTAACAAAATGAAAAAAAAATAAAAGAGTATATGAGGCTCATGTTATTACATAAATGTAACTCGTATGTTACATTTATGAGTTACGCATATGTAACTATATTAGTTACAAACGAAACTTTGTATGAGAATATCGCATGAAATCTTCCCTTAACGTTTTCTTTTACACTACAAGAAAATTGGTATGTTGCGTCGAAACCTATAACAACGACCCCTGTTTAACATTTAATTTTTTCACGAATAATTCATTAACACTTACCGAATGAAAATTCTTGTTCATTAATTAAGGAATTGAATTTGTTCACAAACGGTTTACGAATATAACTGAACGCATATTATTTGAAAGAGAAAAATTATCATTTCCAATCTCAAATATTAGAAATATTAATCTTAAAGTTAAATACTTAATATAAAAATCAAAAGTAAATTTCTTACAAAGCAAAATTTTAAAATAGTAATCGTAATTAAAATTGCTTTAAACTAATACTTCAGAAATCTTAGTTTCAAATTACTATGTTTTTAATATGATACAAATTTCAAATGACTAAATTTTTTATTGAAATATTATTGTATTAAAGTAAAAATAAAAAAATTAAGAATATGAAACATATTTAACAAATAAACATAATCAATGAACATAAATGGACATTAACAAATATAAAGAAACACATTACCGAATGTTAATGAACACAAATAAACAAACATGATCTCTGTTAATGTTCGTCAATTTAACTAAATAAACGAAATTTCTTGTTAGTTCATTTATTAAACAGACGAACATAAACGAATTTCGCGCTGAATGGCTAACAAACTATTCACTGAATGTCCGGTCATTTACAACCATATATATAGCGGCAAAATATCGTCGCAACATCTTTGGCGGATTAGGAGAGAAAAGTTGCCATCTAATGAAACATATAGAGGCTAAATGTCGTTACTATAAGTTAAAATATTTAGTCAAGTTTTTTCCTTTTGATTATTTTTTATTAGGTATAGGAAAAATGAAAATAAAACAAAAATAATAGTCATTTATTGCGGCAAAAATGTAAAATAAAGAGAATTATAAAAAAATAAATAAAATAAATAAAAAAGTTAACTTAACTTGTATGAAGTTACATCTACAGGTAGGGGTGACCAAACAATGTTTTTTTTGGAAGCGGAACCAGTTCGGTTTCAAACGGTTCCGGTTCATATCAAGAAAGTCAATAACAAGTTCTGATTCTTGTTTGTAACCGGTTCAACTGGTTTTTGACCGGTTTCGGTTCGAGTTGTCGGTTCCGGTTCTGGAACCTGTTTTGTTGGCAACTCTATCTACAGGGAAGATGTTTATAAACAGTTAGAGACGACTTGTTCGTTCTATTTCGACTTACCTATAGCAAGACTACATAATATGCCTAGAAAAATAGGTGGGTTGGGTCGGGTCGAGTTGGGTAACGGGTCATAATGGGTGCATGTCACAAAGGGTGCGGGTCAGAAGGGGGTTTTAAGAAAAATCAGTTTTAGTCAAAATATGTTGAAACTAAACAAATAATCCATTAAGATATTTTTTAGTGATTTTTTCATCAAATATGTTATTAATCATTTTTAAGTGTTTAAATCCATTGCATTCACGTAGTTTTTATGCTATCCATCTTGATCCGTTTTACGTTAGAGAGTTACACATCTGAACACATTTCATGTTATAGTGTTATAAATTTCAACCCATTATAAAATAAATATTCAATCAAACCAACCCATTTATTTTGATTTGGATGAATATTGACACATCTACTACATAACAACTACTTGCGGTCACTATATGCTATAGAGACGACTTTTTGAAGGTATAGCGGTGACTTCTTTTGTCGCAATAGGGCTTGTTTGGTGTAATATCACTAGAAAACCTTGACTTATCTAAGCCATTATTTTGTTGTTTTTATTTAGGTAACATTAGAGTGATTAAAATGAAATTAAATGTTTGAAATGATGCTTTTCTTTTCATATCAAATAATAATAATAATAATAATAATAATAATAATAATAATAATAATAATAATAATAAATAACAATAATAATAATAATAATAAAATAATAATAATTATTATTATTATTATTATCATTATTATTATTATTTTTACAGCAAAATTTTTATGCAATTGTTCATTTTGGGACTAAAACCTTTAACCTATTTTAAGAAAAAACATCTTAACACACCTTGTACCATTAGTACAAATACCCTTTGGTATATATATATATATTTTTGTTTTGAAAATTTCCATCTATAACCTAAAAATGTTTTCAGAACCGGAACGAACATCAAACCGGTCTCTTTACCGGTCAAAGGTCTGACCGGTCGAACCGGATTTAAGAACCGGATGATTTTATAAACATTTTTTAAATATGTATATATAACATCAAAAAAAAATAAAAAAACCGGTTCAATCACCGGTCTGACCACCGGTTCAACCGGCCGGTTCACCCAAAACGACTCAGAACCTCTAACCGGACCAGTTCACCCACCGGTTGCCTGTTCGACCGGTCAGTCTGGTCCGGTTTTCAAAACAGTGCCTAAAACCTTTTCTAGATAAAACACATCTTTTATCCCCAATGTTCTTATTAGCACTACCCAACCCCTTCCTCCCATAACGTGATATGGAACCCGTGATTCACGATGAGGTTGATCATCTTTGTTATTATGTGATATTTATCACGTGTGCCATGTGACATAACCCATACTTCATGGCATTGACATTACTGTATATTTGGTTTGCATCCACTCGCCAAGTTTTTTAGGATAACTTATTTTTCACATAATTTTATGTTCCTTTATTTTTTATCTATTACGAATTATTTTTTTTAAATTAATATATATTAACAATTTAAATTAAATCATATAAAAATTTATTCGTTAAATCAAGATTGTACTCTGCTATGCAAACATGTAGGGCGACCCGGGCGCTGTGACTCGAATGATTTCATGGATATGTCTTGATCAGAGAGTATTATTCATTTTACACGAACACGCTATTTCATAAATTCATAATTTTACACAGCGGAAATCGTTATTTGTCATAGTTTATAAATAATTCACACACATAGGTATTAAAAACCACATTTCATTGCTTGTAAATAACTTTTCAAAATAAATTTTCAGGATTTAGTGAAGTTTCATACGCATAGGTATGAACGTCATCATTTAATATTATAGTAAACCGGATTTTCACAAACATATAATTACAAATAATTTTATAATATCCTGTTTATATATGACTTAGAGACATAGTTACAATACCTTCATGGTCTCATCACAAGATCTTATTCAAGGCATCATAGGCCAAGAATCTCTTATCTTGTTTCTTGTTTATATTTCATTATTATCTGAAAAGTTTTTGAAAATAAAATGTCAACATAATGTTGTTAAATAAAATCTCTTATCACGTATGAGAATTTCACCCATATGCAGATACAATTTGCAAACCATACACATACTAGTAGCCTAAATGTTGGTCACATACTATCCTTTTATGCGTTAAAGTTTAAACATATAATGCTCAAAAATTCATTTATTTTTAAAAACAAGTTAAATGTATTAACTAAGATTTTTGATTAGCTGGTTGGCAACTTAAAACTTCTTAATATAATTTGGCAGCGTCTCTGCTTAATATATCTTTATAATTATATCGAAAGGATAATTTTTTATGTTTATTTTTCTGTTGTGTCGGATCTTATCCCTAACCCTATATGGTTAATAATATTCAAAAGCTTAAATTTATGAATTAAACTAAGAGATTGAAATACATACCTAATAACCTGATCATGTACCGACTTCTTAATTAGTTTCTTGATTCTTAATATAGATCGCCTATTTTACTATAAATCTTGCATAGTTTCTTATTCTCTTTGTAATATGTATTTCGTTCTTTTAAGTTGAAGTTTATACTACCATTAACTGACTTAATTAGTTCATTTCACTCAAAGATATAGATAATTAAGCCCTCGATGCTACGTAGAAATCTTCTTGTTGGAGAAAGTTTGCTGGCATATTTTAAAATACACATACGTGTAATCATAAATTCATTATTTCAATTAAAGGTTATTATTTTATTATAATTAATTAATTCAGCTCGACTTTTGTTTATTTATTATAAATTTTTAAATATCGCGCTTTGAAAAACTATAAATATATGGGTAGAACCTGTTCATTTTTCTCTACGTTTCGGCATAGTTTCATTAAAAACGGATAATAATATTATTTATTATTATTATTATTATATTATTATTATTATTATTTGAACGATTAAACTTAATGATATTGTAGACACCGATTATTTCAAATAATTGTTCCTCCTTCCTATTCGTTTAAACGGATGCTACAAATTTTGAACGATCATTTCGAATATTAAATCATTAACTAAACTATTTTATTTATTAGACGTGACCTTATAATTCAATTGACAATTCTATTATTATATTTTTGAGTAATAATATTTTAATTATAAAAGAAAGTATTTTATTTATATTCTCAAAAAAGAATGTTACACATGTGTTTGTTGTTATTTAAGTTGTGTTTTTATTTCTTTTTCTTTGCACTTCATGTTTGATTTATTTTAAACGTAGATGGATTTTCTATTTTTTTAATCAAGTTTCATCATGGGGATTTCCAGTTCGACAATATCTTTAGTAAGGAAAATTTTGTTTATTTTGTAGATTTTCACATATTCACTAAAAATAGACCAAATGCAATTATGATAAAACATTGTATTAGACCTTTAAAAAGTTTCAATAGATCTAATGTAACATGAAAAAACGTACATGCAAAGTCACTTTTGCTAATCATCCATACTTAGAATTCAAGAGATTAATGATGGCCAACAAGGGCATGGTCATAAAGCTTGAAAGAATAGTTTGAAAATGTTAATGTTAAGTGGCATGAAATATGATAATCAAGAGCAATGTTTTGAAAACCGGACGATTGGTCGAATTGGGAACCGGTGGGTGAAACGGTCTGGTTAGGGGTTCTGGGCCGTTTTGGGTGAACCGGCTGGTCAAACCGGTGGTCGGATCGGAAAAACGGTGGTCGGGCCGGTTGTTGAACCGGTTTTTATTAGTTTTGTTAAATTTTTTTATTATATATATTTATAAAATGTTTATAAAAATCATCCGGTTCTTAAATCCGTTTCGACCAGTAAGGAGACCGGTTCGGTCCGGGTTCTGAAAACATTGATCAAGAGGCAATGAATAGCTTGTAACAGAATTAAATTATGATGATCTTTAACTCATTTTGATTCATTCTTAAATGAGGATGTGATGTGAATGACAATGTAAGTGAGATGAGGATGAGTGTAATTAGAGATGTTCATAAACCACCCGAAACCATATAATCCAGACTAAACCAAAAAGAAGAAATTTGGTATGTTTGAACAGTTTTAAAACTTGATAAGTTGGTTTAATAAGATTTGTCTTTTGAAAAACGATTGGTTTGGTGTGGTTTCAGTTTGCGTTTCACTAATCATATAAACCAAACCACCTTATAGACATACACATACGCAAACACCTATACATATCTTAATTGTAGTAACAACTCCGGAAAGATCAACACAACATTTTGTGTTTTTTTCATTGTTTTTAATATACATATATACGATTATTTTCTTTCATATATATGTCTATATTTATTATAAGTTAGAATCTTGTATCAATGTAAGTTTTTATTATATTAATTACATATTTATAAGGTAAGACAAAGTTACACTTGTTTTAATAGATAAACGCGTGTAAGTTTGCATACACATATGTAAGCACACAAAACAACGACCCTTTTAACTGCTAACGTTGATATGACACAACCATAAAATAGTTAGAATAAGTCAAAGTTAAATTATGCATTCAAGGTTGTTACGCATACTATGTATTTTATTATTATTTTTTTTAACGACATTGGATCTCAACGTGTAAACCACTGATTTTCACTTTTCAGGCCATGTCACCAAGGTCTAGTTACCATGACCTCCGTTGAGACCCCACCACCAATCCAGGAGGAAATCGCACCGGAAAATCCTTGACCGCCCAAGGACCCCCATTTCGCCCTAAGAGAGATTTGAACCCGTGACCTTCCGTTTTTAAAAATCAAGAGGGTACCGTTAGGACAAAACCCCTTTGGTATGTATTTGATAAATAAATTGCTTCACTTTGATAAAGTTGTGGAATTTGAATGATATTGATTCATGTGTGTCAAAGTTAGTGTGCTAACCTGTAAATCATGTATGACAGTGTGAGTTGAGCTGACGTCAGCGAGTCAACGAGTCGGCTAAAGATATCAGAATCTAGCTGATTCGAGTAGTACGTGAAGGTGAATGCTTTGCAACTTAATTTTTTTTTATTTATTTTCTAAAGAACAGAGGGTCTCGTTATGTTACATTAAGTTATCCTAATGATTGATAACTAGGATCGATTCCTCGATCGGCGACCGTGAAACCTTACCCCTGATGCGCGAGAATCTCTTGAAATAGGTAAACCCTGGCCCCAATTGGTTCAAAACCCGAGATTAAACTCAAAATTCCTCCCCTTAATTAATTACCTGGTATCCATTAAAGTGTTACAAGAGAAATTTGAACCGAAGCCTTAAACACAAAGCTAAGTTTGCTGATTTTGCAACTTAAACAGAATGCACATCTTTATTATTTACTTTGAATATTAAACTTTTGTCCCAAGGTTGATTAAACATAGAATACAATTATTTATTTTTAATTTTATTTCTAGAATTTAAGTTTTGGTTTTGAATGGAGTAATGAATTTTTATTTTCAAATCAAGCTAGATGACTTAAAAATCGATTTAGAATTGTATACATTTTAAGCAGGGTGTTTACCACCCGTTTTTTACGTTTTCAGGTTGAAATTATAAACCAACCCGTTAATAATGGTTTTGTATGTGGTGTGTGTATGTATATATAGATGTATCAATGCATATATATATTATTTATATATACACATGTAGGCGGTTTATTTCGGTTTTTTACGGCTGGTTTTTGATGAAAATCATAAACAAAACAGTTTACTACGTCTCAAACTTTTGAAGACGACCAACCGAATGTTTGGATAAAATTACCGATAGTGAAACCAAACCAATGACCCGTTAAACTATATCGTGATTTACAATATAACCATGAACACCGTTTATTTTACGTAAGGAACATGCGATTCCATCTAGAAGCAAAGTAAAAACAAATTATTATGAAACATTTCTTGATTAAAAAAAATCTAAAACTACTTAAATTAATAATCGTTTGCTTCCATTTGACTTTTGGGTGGAAAATGGAAATAAGTAAAATTTAAAAATGTCAAAATTCGTATATATGGTATCATTTGACTTTTAGATTTTCACATTTTGGCGTTGACTTTATAACGTAATTGACAAATTGGATGGTTGTCGCT
>SZYD01002519.1:0-27884 GCA_009363875.1 Mikania micrantha
ATTCTCGCTATCGTTTGAAATTGAATAGCCGTGTCTTTGTAGCTAACACCAACATCATGAAACCCCTTCACTTGCATAGATTTCCACTTCATTGAGTAAATCAATATCTTGTCTTGAACAATTAACCAACCAAACTGGATCAAGCAACCTAATCACCCTCCACTTTCATTTTCTTTCAAGAGAATAACTGCTTCAGAACTTCTTTCATCATAGAATCAAAACTTGAAATATGAATTCCAATTTTGTTCTATCCTTCTCAATCTTGGTCAAGAATACACTATTGGCTTTTGATACACATAGGAATTATGCTTCAACACAGAAAACTGTGGAACCACAATTCCAGCTGTCTTTGCTTCTTCTTCACAGCTTCTCAAATCTTTCATTGTGCTCTGTCTGAATAGGCTTTATCATTCTCAGTCAGATACTAACTACATACATTCAAAGAAGGTAATGACATAATGTCAAAAGCTTTCCCAAATATTGACAACCATCAGTTCTTTTATGACATAGCATCCTCTGTTATTCAAACTCCAGGAATGTTGTGAAAGTAACCATAACTACAATTCTTCCTTTCATCTTAGATTTAGATCCAATCTTGATCTTGAGAATTGTCTTGAATGATCTTCTTTAACTTGTTCATCAAACACTTCAAACATTTGCTTAAAAATCATTAAATGATCAATGATATACTTGTGTTCTTCTTGACTCTCTTCCCACATATCCATATGAGTCTTAATCTTCATTGAATCCAGTTGTACTTGAAACTCTTTTCTGAACTTCAATATCAAATATTTTTCTTCAAAGTTTGCAAAATTATACAAATTCCATCAATCTGATCATCTTGTTCAACTTCAAAAGACTGATCTGATTCTCCAGCTACCATCTTTCCAGAATCATTTGCATTTCGTAAATCATTGACTGTTATTCCAAACAACCCGCTAAATCTTCTCTGGAATAACACCTTCAATTTTCTCCTTCTTCCAAATCTATAACTTCATTTCTTCCATTAGCTTGTTGAATAATTCCATAAATGTAGGCAATGAAACCATCAACAACTCGCTTTGGATATTCTACTACTCTGCAATCTTCAATTTCAACATCTTCAATATCCTTGCTTTATCAGATGAAACAGTTGAAATAGGATTAACATCAAAATAAATTCCAAATGGACTGATAAATCACTATAGCTCCAGTAAGAGTTCAATCTACTTGAACTTCCAACTCTAGTCATTCACCATCATCATCTTCATCATCATTATCAACATCCGAGTCTTCAACATCCGAGTCTTCATAATCAACTTTCTTCTTCTTCCTCATCATCAATATCACATACACTGGATCCACTAGCACTAGTAGCTTCAGCTTGAGTTTCAGAAAGACTGATTTGACTTGAATATCATTCATCTTTTGCTTCAATTCTTGATTCTCTATCTTTAACTCAGCAAGTTCAACACTTTGTTTCTCAGTTAATATCTCCAATGAAGCAATTCTATCATTCATCAACTTCTTTCCAGCAAGTCCTCTTCTCTCCATTTTCAGAAGTTGAGCAATATGGCTTCTCATCACATCCATATCAGTTTGACTTGAAGAAGATGGTTGTTTCAGTTTCATGCTTTCTCCTTCTGTTTCCTGTACTTGTCAAACTCTTGTGATATAATAGAAATTCTCGTCTCAACTCAGAGTCATCATAATCAATGAGAAGTTTAAGCTTAAATCATCCAATCCTTCAATAAAGATCACCTCTGAAAGTAGAAGCTCTTGAAATGATGTTGTAACTGTTGTAGCATTCACAAAAGAAGGCCTGAATGATGCACATTTACAAACTCAGGATTAGGCATGAAAGTTTCTGAATGATCATGAACTGGAGAAGTAGAAACATCAGCTTCTTGAATTGTCACAGCAACAGAGGCAGGTATAGATACAGGAATAGAAGCAGATGTAGAAGATGTAGTCCACTGGAGAATATCCAATAATCCTAGGAGTCCTTGACTTCTTCTTCCTAGGAACTTAGCCATACTCTTTTTCTACTTAGGCCTTGAAGTCTCTGGTTCATCAACTGTAAAGTTAGGATCATTCACCGCTTCCATTTCTTCCTCATTCTGTTGTTGTTGTGATGGCCTTTTCTTTAGTCTCCTCACCATTCTGTTGCCAACTTGAACTGTTTCCATCTCAGATTCAATAGATTCTTCATCATCTTCAGCACCAAACATTTCAGCATCAACATGCGGAGAAGAAGCAGTAGCATCTTCTTGTCTTTGAGCATCTTGTTGACCTGGATATATCACTTGAAGAGGAACCAATGTAGTAGGAGTTACATTTGGTGTTTCTTGAATTGGATCTTGTGTCTATTGATGTGACTGAGAAGATTTAGCTTGTGGATTTTGAGGAGGAGGTGGTGGTTGTTGATCATCATCATCATCATCCAACTGTTCATTTTCTGAATTTGAATCTTCATGTCTCCAAGAATCATCTAATGGAGCAATATAGTTAGCTCTAGCACAATGACCCACCAAATCTTTAATCAGAATGTCATCAGTACTCTTCTGATAGATCTTCACTTGTCCAAGACTAGAATCAGTCATGTGTTTAGCTTCAGAATGTCAAAAGCGATCCTTGGCAAATTCTGTTCAGGAAGTCTCTCATCAATCAACATCTGAATGAATCTGGGATACATATAAAATCTGTCTTTTGCCTTGGTAATGTTGTCTGACAAGTATCTGAAGATCATCGCAGAGAAGTTGAATGGCTTGTTCAGAATCAATGCTACCATAGCAGACCTCATCAGATCTCTCAACTCATCAAAAGTACCCATCCTCATGCTCAGACAGTGAAGAAGTACATGAGCCAAGAATTTGTACTTCAAAGGAAACTTGCCTTTTCTTGATAGAATACTCACTGTATACTCCAAAATATCATATCCTCATAAAGCATCCCTTGATACACCTCTCAGGAATCAAAGCATTCCAGAAGGTTCACCTCCAAACTGTAAAACCCTTATGATATCAGCTTCAGTAATTCTAATGGCTTGTCCAAGCACATTAGCCTCAATCACATAAGCATCATCAACAGTGATCAACCTAGCTGACTCCCAGAAACTCTGAATGTGTGATCTATAGATGTGACATGAATTGGAGATAGCATAATAAATCCTCGATCGTCTCAAAAACTCGATCATCGGTCGAAACTCCTTGCCATTCTTTGTCGTTGGATCCAAATAAGCACACAGATTGTGTTTATCCCCAAAGGTAAGAGTTGCCATTCCTACAATCAAAACAAACACCAATTAAAAAATCAAAAATCAAAAATCAAAAGTTAAAAAAAAATCAAAAATTTCTAAGTATAGAACAAGCGAACCCTCCCTGTGCCGAACCTAGATTAGACGAACCTCACTACATGTCACACCCCGAGCCGTGGGGTTGGATCGGATTCCCCGTCGGGCGGAAGGTTCCCAGGGCGCGATATCGTGAGTGATAATCGTGATGATCAGATTGTTTACGTTGCACATGATACAAATGAGAAATGCTAATTAAAATAGAATTACAAAGTTAAATTACATCAGTATCGTTTATAATTTAACAATGTAAATCTACAATAAACATCATAAAGTTTCTATCTTGTAACTGCACAAGATATACAAAGTAATTGTATAATGATGTTCAAAAGTATGCAGGTCCAAAAATACTAAGTCTTCTATCTGAAGTCCTAGTCCAAAAGCATAAGCTTCTTAATTGACCTGTTCGTCACCTGAGAAGTCATGCAAAAAGACCAAGTCAACACATGGTTGGTGAGTTCATATAGTTTAGTAATTGAAAAATGATTTGAAAACCTTCTTCGGTAAAGACCCTAACCTCATTAACACCACATGTAATATCCACATCGGTATGCTTATATATAGGGCATACCCCTGGGTCGAGCCTACAACCCGCCCAGACGCCGTCCCACCACATACTAATACGCATATGACACTGTTGTTAATGATAATTAAGCATTTTTACCAACCATACACTTCCATTCCACTATAGTTCTAATGTACACTCAAAACATTTGTTAAACCCTCGGGTAACAACCTTAATCTCATTAACATCACATGAATCATCCAGATCGGTATGCTTATATATAGGGCATACCCCTGAGTCGAGCCTACAACCCGCCCAGACGCCGTCCCACCACATACTAATCCGCATAGGACATTGGTGTTAATGATAATTAAGCGTTTTACCCCTACCATTACCCCATTTGTTCTTCAGTTCTTTGTTCCTGTATATACAACAATTTGAAATCTCTATTGATTCCTTAAGTTCATCACACAAGTATGATCAACCACAACAATTGTACAACAGTGAAATAAATGCTTAATTAAATAAATAAATAAACATTTAATAAAATCTAAGTCCTAATGATTGGGCTTTGGTCATACTCGAGTAGACTAGTATAGCAATCCGGTACTTAGTAGTAAAGGAGATCTGTAAATCTCATCAACATGTGACCTATAATCAATCAGTCTAGCTAGGACATCTTTTGATATATAGGCTTTTATAGTTCTTTAGACCGTTCATAGTTCGTATAGTTCTTTAGTTCTTTGGCACATGTTATCTTTGAGCATTTCCCAGATGTTCCTCAAAACAGTTATGGAATACTGTAAATATCATCAAACATGCGTCTCATATTCGATCAGTCTAGCTAGGTGTCACACCCCTGCGCCGCGTGCGGAATCCACGGCGCGGTGACGTATGATCAGTTGAATCATGCACAAGTATTGAATAAGAACAACCACAATGGATTACTATGTTTCATAATATTAAGACAATTGTTTAGTTACAGACAACTATCTACCAAAGGTAAGACAACTACAGACCCAAAATATAGTTTACAAAAGAAGACTTCAAACAAGACAATCAAACAATTAGGATTTAGTGAGTTTCTATTCCATCCTAGCATGTTTCTTCATCTTGTTCTATCTTAGAATGGTCTCCTTAGTTGTCCCTGAGAATGTCTTAAACCTGATTACCTGAAATACGTGAAAAGTAACTGTCAACTACAGACGTAGTTGGTGAGAACAATAGGTTTAAGCATTTGTAAACATGAGTATATGATATAAGACATAGGTAAGTTAAAGCATCATAAGATTCACACGGATGAGCTGCAACCCAAACTAACATCAAGTAAGAAAATGAGTGTAAACAGTCCAATCACTGTTTGCACATGAGTCAACATATAATATCAAGTCCCAAACCACGTTTGGAGTTAGATAATGTGTCAACAGTTTTGAATAAACCATATGTAACCGAAATCTGCAGTTAGTTTATAAAACAGACTTAAAAACTAACTGCAGCAATCGGTCTGCCCCAATGTATGTGTCCGCTTTCCCTTGTTGTGATCACCCAGTACTAACGCTAATGAATATGATACTTGATGGGTTTATAAGTTTGTTTACAACAATGGACACCATGTTTTCTGAATCTTACTTTAACCGGATGTGTTAATGTCTTATTGAAAACCTGGATTTAACTCCACGAGTTGAATCCTTTGTTTATGTAACATGAAATGAATCTCTTGATTTGAATACCATGATGTGAACAACTTGACTTGAATACCATGTTTTGAACCAATGAATTTGAATACCATGTTTTGAACCACTTGATTTGAATACCATGTTTTGAACCAATGAATTTGGATACCATGTTGTGAACCACTTGTTTTGAATACCATGATGTGATGACCTTGTGTAATAACAAGGTTTATAACAAAAGGGTTTGTAAAATCCTTTAAAAGAACATTTGAGTAAGGCTGTTATAAAACATTTCAAGAAAACATTTTAAAATCCTTTTAGTAATAAGGGTTTAATAGTAAATAATTCCTTTAAAACAGTTGACAATTTCCTTAAACAGTTGAAGAATCACTTGGATTCATAAGATAAACCTGTAATGTTTATGAATGCACATAAACTGTGCAATGAAACAATATTGAAATAGCGGTTTTGATCACGTGTTCCACCCCAAAACAGTTATAAAACAGTAAAAGAGGGCTAAAGTTCTCACCTGTCTGCAGTAGACTCTGAACTTAAACAGATAGCAAGTAGCAAACAGGACTTCTAATTGTCTCCTATAACATTGTAATCATACATAAGATATAGGATTTATAATTGTATAACTTGATTCATTGATTGACTTGTGTTCACTTGAACTTGTTTAACTTGATTACTTGATTGATAATGGGTTCAAGAAACTTGTGAAATGTTCTTTGATGCATAATTCTTATGCATAAAATGATAAATGTTCAAGAATTTGAGAGCCATTGATTACCATTTGTTGTGAAAAGATGTTCAATTGTTTTCAAGTCTTGTGATTGTGAATTTATCTTCATGATTGTTATTAAGTTATAACTTAACCAATTCATGATCAATTCACAAGTATTATAAGTCGAACCCAAAACAATTGGCCTTAGTCCATGTAACCCCAATGGTCCTTAATTCGAGTTCATGACCACTTAATTCAATAATGGGCCAATTGCTAAGTATTGGGCCAAAAGTGGATTTCGTGGGCCAAATGAATGAATTATTGGGCCTCATGTCTTGTTGGGCTTAACCTAAGGTGGACCGAAGCTAACTAATCAATTGGGCCGAATGGAATTTGATTGGGTTGGGCCGAAAAGTCATGGGCTGCCACTTGGGCAGCGAACCCTTTAGTTTCAAAGGCTTAGGTTCGTTGGTTGGCATGGGTTCGGCTCATGTTGGTTCGCTGTGCATGCCACGAACCATGCAAGGTTCGTGAAAGGATCTTCATGTAGGGTTCGTCATAAGCTAGACAACTGCATAAGGGTTCGCGGCCAAAAAGAGTGCGTGGATGCATGAAGGCTTCGGCTAAGGATGGCCAAGGGTTCGTGAGCCAATCTGGGTTCGTGGCCTTAGGAAGGTTCGACGAAGGCAGGGAGGCTCGTGATAGCCCATATAGTTCGGCTGGCAGACCCCACACGAACCATGCAGGGTTCGTCAATGTTGGCTGTGTTAACAAGGGTTCGGCCGACTAAGGAAGAAGGGTTTGGCTGCCGAACCTGTTACCCACATCATCTTCATCATCAACCTCTGGATCTAGACCACAATTCAAGCTAATAAAACCTCCAGAAAGCTTTCTATGGCTGCGAAATTAACTAGGAGAGTGCTAGGACCAGCTAACCATCGGGTTTAAGCAAAGACACACACAAAACCCTAAATTCCCGAAACTTCCTTGGATCATACCTCGAGATTGGCTGGATGAAACTGCAATATTCTTGTACTTTCGTGTAGAGTTCGTCGAGAGCTTCGCGTGGACACCAAGAACACCAAAATCCGTTGAGAAACGAAGAGATACGCGCGTTTGAAGTTCGGTTTTCTAGTTAGAGAGAGGGTTCGCGAGTTTGAGAGAGAAAAGGGGTTGTTGGCTGAATTTAATGAAGGAAATGACCTTCTTTAGGGCTTTTATAGTCCGGGTAGTGTTCGGGTCCGTTTCGGTCGCTCGGTTCGCGTTTCCGGAACGTAACGCGTATTTTACGCGGTTTTAATTAAAGTTAAGTGTTAAACTCATTAAAACGATGAGTTTCAAAATTGTAAAAACATAAAATAATTATTTAATTATTTTTACTCTTCGTGTGTTGTCGGATCGTTAAACATTCACAATTACGTGTATACCCGCAATCGCGTACGTTTTCCGATCGTATTAAAATATTTAAAGTCGTTTAATCGTAATTATAAGTTCAACATTCGTATTATTATGGATCGTCACCCACAACTATACTCAGTTTCGCTTACAGATTACGATCTTTGTTGAATTAATTAAATGTCATAATATTCGTCTCGACACTACGCACTAACACTAACCTGTTACACCGAACGCAGTATATGTATAGAGCTCACTCTCGCTGCCCACCACTGTTTCGATATAACAAGTTACTGTTCTTGCCTAGTGAAATCGACTGTAAATAATTAATACATACTTGCTTTCTGATTATTAAGATCCTGTAACACACAAGCACACATTTTGAACATACGAATCACATTGATGAACTGAACCATGAATGGACACTGTTCTAACACTGTTTACAACTACATGACTATATGCACAAATGTTACAGTCTCCCCTAGTTAAGGGAATTTCGTCCCGAAATTAACTAGCCGAAGATACTGTAAAAAGATGAGGGTACTTAAGCTTCATCTGGTCTTCACGTTCCCAGGTGAACTCAGCACCGCGTTTGCCCTCCCATCGCACTTTCACGATCGGGATACGGCTGCGTTTAAGTTTCTTGACCTCATGATCCATGATTTCAACCGGATGTTCTATGAATTGCATGTTGTTCTGAATCTGTATGTCTTCCAGTGGAATCTGAACATCGTGATCCGCCAAGCATTTCTTAAGATTTGATACATGAAAAGTATCATGAACATTGCTTAGCTCCACTGGAAGTTTGAGTTTGTAGGCTACGGGACCAATCCGTTCCAGGATCTCAAAAGGTCCAACGTACCTTGGTGCAAGTTTCCCTTTCTTCCCGAATCGGACAACGCCTTTCCAGGGAGAAACTTTGAGTAAGACTCGGTCACCGACTTGGAACTCAAGTGGTTTCCGACGTCGATCAGCATAACTCTTCTGCCGATCTCGTGCGGCCTTAAGCCGTGACTGAATGATTGTGATCTTGTCTGATGTTTCCTGAATGAGTTCTGGTCCTACGACCTGTGAGTCACCAATCTCGGTCCAACAGACCGGTGATCGGCACTTTCTACCATATAGAGCTTCGAATGGTGCACATTGAATGCTCGTATGATAGCTATTGTTATATGAAAACTCAATGAGTGGGAGATGAGTGTCCCAACTTCCACCGAAGTCAATGACACAAGAACGGAGCATGTCCTCAAGTGTTTGGATAGTCCTCTCACTTTGGCCGTCGGTTTGGGGATGATACGCCGTGCTAAGATTAACACGCGTTCCCAAAGCCTTTTGCAATGATTGCCAAAAGCGAGAAGTGAAGCGACTATCACGATCAGATATGATTGATGTTGGTGTACCATGACGTGCAATGATTTCGTTGATGTACAATGTGGATAACTTCTCCATCTTGTAATCCTCTCGGATTGGGAGAAAATGAGCAGATTTGGTGAGTCGATCAACGATCACCCAAATCGAATCGAAACCTCTCGGAGTTCTCGGCAACTTTGTTATGAAATCCATGGAAATTTGTTCCCATTTCCATTGAGGAATTTCAGGTTGCTGCAGAAATCCCGAAGGCTTTTGATGTTCTGCTTTGACCTTTGAACAAGTAAGACATTTTCCCACGTACAGTGCTATGTCTTTCTTCATTCCCGGCCACCAGTAAGATGTCCTCAAGTCTTGATACATCTTGTCGGCTCCAGGATGAACTGAGTATCGCGACTTATGAGCCTCATCACAGATGAGTGTGCGCAATTCTTCAGACTTTGGAATCCAAATGCGGCCGTTGAGATATAACAACCCATCAGTTCGAGGTTCTAGTTTCTTCTCAATACCACAATCCAAGTCTGTCTTGAGTTGATTATCTGTTACTACTTGTTGTTGTGCAATACGAATCAAGTCTTTCAAGTTTGGCTGTGTGTTGATCTCCATGGCTCTTACACGAATCGGTTTGACTGGTTCCTTGCGACTAAGAGCATCCGCCACCACATTGGCTTTACCCGGATGGTAACGAATCTCGCAGTCGTAATCAGTTAGAAGCTCAACCCAACGTCGTTGTCTCATGTTGAGTTCTTTCTGATTGAGAATGTGTTGAAGGCTCTTGTGGTCTGTATAGATGACACATTTAGTACCGTACAGGTAGTGTCTCCAAATCTTCAATGCAAAGACCACAGCCCCTAACTCAAGGTCATGAGTAGTGTAATTCTTCTCGTGAACCTTAAGTTGTCTTGAAGCATAAGCAATGACCTTGTCCCGTTGCATAAGTACACAACCGAGACCAAGGTTTGAAGCATCGCAGTAGACAATGAAATCATCACTGCCTTCTGGAAGACTAAGGATAGGAGAATTGCATAACTTCTGTTTAAGAAGTTGAAATGCATCTTCTTGTTTCTGTCCCCATATAAAAGCTTGACTTTTCTGAGTCAATGTGGTAAGTGGCAAGGCAATCTTAGAGAAATTTGCAATAAATCTCCTATAATAACCTGCCAGACCCAGAAATGAACGAATCTCTGTGGGAGTAGATGGAGTAGTCCAGTTCTTAATCGCCTCAATCTTGGCTGGATCTACATGAATTCCATCTTTGTTTATGACATGTCCTAAGAAGTGAACCTCCTTTAGCCAAAATTCACACTTTGAGAATTTAGCATAAAGTTGTTCCTTTCTTAGTAGTTCCAAGACTTTCTTCAAATGATCCTCATGTTCTCGTTCTGACTTGGAATAAATCAGTATATCATCAATAAAGACGATAACAAACTGATCCAAGTAAGGCCTGCAGACTCGATTCATCAAGTCCATGAACACTGCGGGTGCATTGGTCAGCCCAAATGGCATAACCACAAACTCATAGTGTCCATATCGAGTCCTAAATGCCGTCTTTGGTATATCCTCATCATTTACTCTTAACTGATGATACCCAGATCGTAAGTCAATCTTAGAGAAGCAAGTTGCTCCCTGTAATTGATCAAACAGATCATCGATCCTGGGCAGAGGATATCTATTCTTGATTGTCAACTTGTTCAGCTCACGATAGTCTATGCACATACGAAATGAACCGTCTTTCTTTTTGACAAAGAGAACCGGAGCTCCCCATGGAGAGAAACTCGGTCTTATGAAACCTTTGTCTAAAAGTTCTTGAAGCTGACTAGACAGTTCTTGCATCTCAGACGGTGCTAATCGATATGGTGACTTCGCCACTGGGTTTGCTCCAGGGGCGAGATCAATTCTAAACTCCACTTGTCGGACTGGTGGTAGTCCAGGCAAGTCTTCTGGAAATACGTCTGGGTAGTCTTTGATAACCGGTACGTCTCCAACTGCTTTCTTGTCAGGTTTCTTTTCCACCACGTGAGCTAAGAATGCATAATATTTCTTCTTCAGATACTTCCTCGCCTTGATGCACGATACAATCTTCAATTCGCGGCAGGGTTTCTCACCGTAGACTATCATCGTTTCGCCGGACGGTAAGGGAATTCGAATAAGTTTCTCCGAGCATACGATTTCAGCATTATTCTTAGATAGCCAATCCATTCCTACTACAACTTCGAAGCTTCCGAGAGTCATAGGAATGAGATCGATAGAGAAAAGATGGTCATTTAATCTTAGCTCACAAGCATTAATTATGGAATCTACAACTATGGTCTTACCATTCGCTACTTCTACAGTATAGGGAGCAGTAAGTGTGGATAGTTGCATATTAAGCAAAGAAGCAGTATGAGCAGAGATAAAACTTTTATCAGCACCAGTATCAAATATGATAGGAACATAGTGATCATTGATAAGAAATGTACCCGTGATGACTGCCGGCTCTTCACGTGCTTCAGCAGTTCCAATCACAAAAGCACGAGCAGCAGCAGTATTGTTATAGAGTTTTGGACACTGGTTTCTGAAGTGCCCTTCTGCCCCACAATTATAGCAGACTCTTCCACCTGCAGCAGTAGAAGTTGTGGCAGCAGTTGTTGCAGCAATCATATGAGCAGATCGACAAGTCGCTGCAAAGTGTCCCATACGCCCACACTTGTGACACTTCTTGCATGGAGTATTGGGCAGATGATGGTACTGGCATTTGGTGCAGAGTGGAAACGAGCCAGTGTACTGCTTTCTGACATTAGCGGGTTGTGGCATAGCAGTTAGGGGAGTAGCATGAGTAGGTGCAGCCGCAGTCAACGCTGCAAAGTTCTTGATTGTTTTCTGTTTCTTCTTCTTATGATGGTGCTGTTCAGGCTTCTTGCCTTCCTCAATCTGTGCCCTTTTGAATCCCTTTCGGGTGAGCACCCCAGATTTCACATACTCCTCAGTAAGAGTAGCACCAAGTTGGATTGCCGCTTCTAGAGTAGTAGGGTTATTACCCATGACAGTTCCTCTGACAACCAAGGGCAACCCTTCAATGTATTTCTCTATCCTGCGGGATAGAGGAGTAACCAAGTGAGGTACGAGGATACACAACTCATGGAACCGAGTTGTATACTTCGCGTTTTCACCACTATCCTGCACCAGATTCCACATCTCCACTTCCAGTTTCTTTAGCTCGTGACGTGGACAAAACTTTTCCACCAGTAAGTTCTTGAATCCATTCCATGGTAAGGCTAGAGCGACTTCACGTCCTCTGGTGTTCTTCTCAGAATTCCACCAGTGAGTGCGCCCTTGTGAAATGCACTCGAGGCCATCTTGACCTTTAGATTTTCAGGGCATCCTGTGAAGTCTAGAATGTCTTCGATACTTTCCAGCCATTGCAGTAGGCCGGTAGCTCCCTCAGTACCAGAGTACTTGGGAGGCTTAGCATCGTTGAACTGCTTAAATGTGAAGTTAGCAGTTCCAGAATTGTTGCATTCGAATTGTTGGCAGAGTCACCAGTACTCCCCCGAAGATTTTGGGTGATGTCAGTGACCATACCCGGGATCACATCCCTCATGTGAACAGCGATAGCTCGAGCAATCTTGTTAATTTCATCATCATTACCGCTTGTCGAACCCCCAGCATTTGGGTCTCGTCGAGGAGGCATTCTACGAATAGAAGCCACAAGCGGGTCAGTAATGAAAATGGATACAATTGAATTTTCATGATAAGGTCAGTAATATATCCATACTACTAGTATTATCATTCAATTGTGATATGATCCAGTACACGTATAAGTTATCAACTTATTTGTATACTTATCATGTGAATATGTACGATGTCTCATGATCTCTCCACCAAACCTACACACTGACACTTTCCCGATATACCGAAAATAGCTTATATATAGGGCTCACTCTCGCTGCCCACCACCGTTTCGGTATACCACGATCATGCCCTTGCTAGCATTTGGCAACACGTTTGTACTGATTTCCATGTGTTTTCCATTGATTAAGAATCCCATGATCTTTGATCAACTTGAACTATGATTGATTCCATGATTGAACTATGATTATGTTATGCGTGCAACTACTAACAGTTGTTAACATGTAGAACTAAGTCATACGTGTGTTCTACACTTTCCTGTTAACTTATGCCAGTAAGTACTAATGATGTAATCACTTAAGAATTTCACTTAAGGTTTACATTTATGATATGTTCACAACTTGGTTGATTCACCATAATGTCTGGTTCATCCAAGTTTGAATTTCATTATGATTTGATTCACCAATGATTGTTTCCCAAATGATTGTATCCCATGTGTTTTGACTAATGTTCCATGTGTCCAGTTGATCCCGAATCCTCACTCCAAATACAAACGCCGGATTCCCCCTAACATACTGAAATAAGCTTATATATAGGGTAAGCTCTCACCGACCCACCACTTACCTCAACACGTCAGCGTTAATCCGTCGTCTATATTTGGGGCTAAGATTCCAACTGTTGATTGATTATGATTATCCCATGATTTCCTCTTGTTCCTTGATTCTGTTTATGATTGTGTAAACCATGGTCCTTAATTTACTAGAAATAAGACCTTAGGTTTATGTATATGTGTCCTAGGTTAATCAACCTAGTTTCCCAATACTTAAAGTACTGAGCATAATGATTTCCTGTGAGAACTTCAACTAAAGAATACTGTTACACAGATTCTAAGTTATACAGTTCCTATGATAATGAATCCATGATAATGATAGCAATGACAAGGATTTCAAATCTAAGTTCTAAATTAATAGACCTCAACCTTTGAATTCCTATAGTGATATGACCAGGATCTCAAATCCAAGTTCTAAGTTAATAGATCTTGATCTTTGAATCCTATAATGAATATGACAAGGATCTCAAATCCAAGTTCTAAATTAATAGATCTTGACCTTTGAATCCTATAATGAATATGACAAGGATCTCAAATCCAAGTTCTAAGTTAATAGATCTTGACCTTTGAATCCTATAATGAATATGACAAGGACTTTAGATCAAAGATAACCATCTTTGCCTCTAAATCCCATAATGAATATGACAAGGATCTTAGATCAAAGATACTAAATTAATAGATCTTTGCCTCTAAATCCCATAATGAATATGACAAGAAATTCATATCAAAGATACTGAAACTACAGATCTTTGCCTCTGAATTTCTATAATGATCTCTGTGTGAGAATTTCAGATCAAGGATACTAAGAATACAGATCCTTGCCTCTGAAATCCTTAAATGCATATGTGTGAGAATTTAATTCGGTTTCTAAAATTATAGAAGTCCGATTCAAATTCCTTGACTCGATGTCTAATCTTAGAAAAATGTCCCTAAGATCTTTCAAGCTTATTGTAGACTTAATGCTCACTTAAGTTACTTAGATCCTAAGTATCCTCAAGCCTATAGCACTTAGTCCTATTGGGTAGCTTAGGTTATAGTCTAGGTCATTAAACATTGGGTTTTTCCTAGTTCTCTACAACCTTGGCTCTGATACCAACCTGTCACACCCCTGCGCCGCGTGCGGAATCCACGGCGCGGTGACGTATGATCAGTTGAATCATGCACAAGTATTGAATAAGAACAACCACAATGGATTACTATGTTTCATAATGTTAAGACAATTGTTTAGTTACAGACAACTATCTACCAAAAGTAAGACAACTACAGACCCAAAATATAGTTTACAAAAGAAGACTTCAAACAAGACAATCAAACAATTTAGGATTTAGTGAGTTTCTATTCCATCCTAGCATGTTTCTTCATCTTGTTCTATCTTAGAATGGTCTCCTTAGTTGTCCCTGAGAATGTCTTAAACCTGATTACCTGAAATACGTGAAAAGTAACTGTCAACTACAGACGTAGTTGGTGAGAACAATAGGTTTAAGCATTTGTAAACATGAGTATATGATATAAGACATAGGTAAGTTAAAGCATCATAAGATTCACACGGATGAGCTGCAACCCAAACTAACATCAAGTAAGAAAATGAGTGTAAACAGTCCAATCACTGTTTGCACATGAGTCAACATATAATATCAAGTCCCAAACCACGTTTGGAGTTAGATAATGTGTCAACAGTTTTGAATAAACCATATGTAACCGAAATCTGCAGTTAGTTTATAAAACAGATTTAAAAACTAACTGCAGCAATCGGTCTGCCCCAATGTATGTGTCCGCTTTCCCTTGTTGTGATCACCCAGTACTAACGCTAATGAATATGATACTTGATGGGTTTATAAGTTTGTTTACAACAATGGACACCATGTTTTCTGAATCTTACTTTAACCGGATGTGTTAATGTCTTATTGAAAACCTGGATTTAACTCCACGAGTTGAATCCTTTGTTTATGTAACATGAAATGAATCTCTTGATTTGAATACCATGATGTGAACAACTTGACTTGAATACCATGTTTTGAACCAATGAATTTGAATACCATGTTTTGAACCACTTGATTTGAATACCATGTTTTGAACCAATGAATTTGGATACCATGTTGTGAACCACTTGTTTTGAATACCATGATGTGATGACCTTGTGTAATAACAAGGTTTATAACAAAAGGGTTTGTAAAATCCTTTAAAAGAACATTTGAGTAAGGCTGTTATAAAACATTTCAAGAAAACATTTTAAAATCCTTTTAGTAATAAGGGTTTAATAGTAAATAATTCCTTTAAAACAGTTGACAATTTCCTTAAACAGTTGAAGAATCACTTGGATTCATAAGATAAACCTGTAATGTTTATGAATGCACATAAACTGTGCAATGAAACAATATTGAAATAGCGGTTTTGATCACGTGTTCCACCCCAAAACAGTTATAAAACAGTAAAAGAGGGGCTAAAGTTCTCACCTGTCTGCAGTAGACTCTGAACTTAAACAGATAGCAAGTAGCAAACAGGACTTCTAATTGTCTCCTATAACATTGTAATCATACATAAGATATAGGATTTATAATTGTATAACTTGATTCATTGATTGACTTGTGTTCACTTGAACTTGTTTAACTTGATTACTTGATTGATAATGGGTTCAAGAAACTTGTGAAATGTTCTTTGATGCATAATTCTTATGCATAAAATGATAAATGTTCAAGAATTTGAGAGCCATTGATTACCATTTGTTGTGAAAAGATGTTCAATTGTTTTCAAGTCTTGTGATTGTGAATTTATCTTCATGATTGTTATTAAGTTATAACTTAACCAATTCATGATCAATTCACAAGTATTATAAGTCGAACCCAAACAATTGGCCTTAGTCCATGTAACCCCAATGGTCCTTAATTCGAGTTCATGACCACTTAATTCAATAATGGGCCAATTGCTAAGTATTGGGCCAAAAGTGGATTTCGTGGGCCAAATGAATGAATTATTGGGCCTCATGTCTTGTTGGGCTTAACCTAAGGTGGACCGAAGCTAACTAATCAATTGGGCCGAATGGAATTTGATTGGGTTGGGCCGAAAAGTCATGGGCTGCCACTTGGGCAGCGAACCCTTTAGTTTCAAAGGCTTAGGTTCGTTGGTTGGCATGGGTTCGGCTCATGTTGGTTCGCTGTGCATGCCACGAACCATGCAAGGTTCGTGAAAGGATCTTCATGTAGGGTTCGTCATAAGCTAGACAACTGCATAAGGGTTCGCGGCCAAAAAGAGTGCGTGGATGCATGAAGGCTTCGGCTAAGGATGGCCAAGGGTTCGTGAGCCAATCTGGGTTCGTGGCCTTAGGAAGGTTCGACGAAGGCAGGGAGGCTCGTGATAGCCCATATAGTTCGGCTGGCAGACCCACACGAACCATGCAGGGTTCGTCAATGTTGGCTGTGTTAACAAGGGTTCGGCCGACTAAGGAAGAAGGGTTTGGCTGCCGAACCTGTTACCCACATCATCTTCATCATCAACCTCTGGATCTAGACCACGATTCAAGCTAATAAAACCTCCAGAAAGCTTTCTATGGCTGCGAAATTAACTAGGAGAGTGCTAGGACCAGCTAACCATCGGGTTTAAGCAAAGACACACACAAAACCCTAAATTCCCGAAACTTCCTTGGATCATACCTCGAGATTGGCTGGATGAAACTGCAATATTCTTGTACTTTCGTGTAGAGTTCGTCGAGAGCTTCGCGTGGACACCAAGAACACCAAAATCCGTTGAGAAACGAAGAAGATACGCGCGTTTGAAGTTCGGTTTTCTAGTTAGAGAGAGGGTTCGCGAGTTTGAGAGAGAAAGGGGTTGTTGGCTGAATTTAATGAAGGAAATGACCTTCTTTAGGGCTTTTATAGTCCGGGTAGTGTTCGGGTCCGTTTCGGTCGCTCGGTTCGCGTTTCCGGAACGTAACGCGTATTTTACGCGGTTTTAATTAAAATTAAGTGTTAAACTCATTAAAATGATGAGTTTCAAAATTGTAAAAACATAAAATAATTATTTAATTATTTTTACTCTTCGTGTGTTGTCGGATCGTTAAACATTCACAATTACGTGTATACCCGCAATCGCGTACGTTTTCCGATCGTATTAAAATATTTAAAGTCGTTTAATCGTAATTATAAGTTCAACATTCGTATTATTATGGATCGTCACCCATAACTATACTCAGTTTCGCTTACAGATTACGATCTTTGTTGAATTAATTAATGTCATAATATTCGTCTCGACACTACGCACTAACACTAACCTGTTACACCGAACGCAGTATATGTATAGGGCTCACTCTCGCTGCCCACCACTGTTTCGATATAACAAGTTACTGTTCTTGCCTAGTGAAATCGACTGTAAATAATAATACATACTTGCTTTCTGATTATTAAGATCCTGTAACACACAAGCACACATTTTGAACATACGAATCACATTGATGAACTGAACCATGAATGGACACTGTTCTAACACTGTTTACAACTACATGACTATATGCACAAATGTTACAGTCTCCCCTAGTTAAGGGAATTTCGTCCCGAAATTAACTAGCCGAAGATACTGTAAAAGATGAGGGTACTTAAGCTTCATCTGGTCTTCACGTTCCCAGGTGAACTCAGCACCGCGTTTGCCCTCCCATCGCACTTTTCACGATCGGGATACGGCTGCGTTTAAGTTTCTTGACCCATGATCCATGATTTCAACTGGACGTTCTATGAATTGCATGTTGTTCTGAATCTGTATGTCTTCCAGTGGAATCTGAACATCGTGATCCGCCAAGCATTTCTTAAGATTTGATACATGAAAAGTATCATGAACATTGCTTAGCTCCACTGGAAGTTTGAGTTTGTAGGCTACGGGACCAATCCGTTCCAGGATCTCAAAAGGTCCAACGTACCTTGGTGCAAGTTTCCTTTCTTCCCGAATCGGACAACGCCTTTCCAGGGAGAAACTTTGAGTAAGACTCGGTCACCGACTTGGAACTCAAGTGGTTTCCGACGTCGATCAGCATAACTCTTCTGCCGATCTCGTGCGGCCTTAAGCCGTGACTGAATGATTGTGATCTTGTCTGATGTTTCCTGAATGAGTTCTGGTCCTACGACCTGTGAGTCACCAATCTCGGTCCAACAGACCGGTGATCGGCACTTTCTACCATATAGAGCTTCGAATGGTGCACATTGAATGCTCGTATGATAGCTATTGTTATATGAAAACTCAATGAGTGGGAGATGAGTGTCCCAACTTCCACCGAAGTCAATGACACAAGAACGGAGCATGTCCTCAAGTGTTTGGATAGTCCTCTCACTTTGGCCGTCGGTTTGGGGATGATACGCCGTGCTAAGATTAACACGCGTTCCCAAAGCCTTTTGCAATGATTGCCAAAAGCGAGAAGTGAAGCGACTATCACGATCAGATATGATTGATGTTGGTGTACCATGACGTGCAATGATTTCGTTGATGTACAATGTGGATAACTTCTCCATCTTGTAATCCTCTCGGATTGGGAGAAAATGAGCAGATTTGGTGAGTCGATCAACGATCACCCAAATCGAATCGAAACCTCTCGGAGTTCTCGGCAACTTTGTTATGAAATCCATGGAAATTTGCTCCCATTTCCATTGAGGAATTTCAGGTTGCTGCAGAAGTCCCGAAGGCTTTTGATGTTCTGCTTTGACCTTTGAACAAGTAAGACATTTTCCCACGTACAGTGCTATGTCTTTCTTCATTCCCGGCCACCAGTAAGATGTCCTCAAGTCTTGATACATCTTGTCGGCTCCAGGATGAACTGAGTATCGCGACTTATGAGCCTCATCACAGATGAGTGTGCGCAATTCTTCAGACTTTGGAATCCAAATGCGGCCGTTGAGATATAACAACCCATTAGTTCGAGGTTCTAGTTTCTTCTCAATACCACAATCCAAGTCTGTCTTGAGTTGATTATCTGTTACTACTTGTTGTTGTGCAATACGAATCAAGTCTTTCAAGTTTGGCTGTGTGTTGATCTCCATGGCTCTTACACGAATCGGTTTGACTGGTTCCTTGCGACTAAGAGCATCCGCCACCACATTGGCTTTACCCGGATGGTAACGAATCTCGCAGTCGTAATCAGTTAGAAGCTCAACCCAACGTCGTTGTCTCATGTTGAGTTCTTTCTGATTGAGAATGTGTTGAAGGCTCTTGTGGTCTGTATAGATGACACATTTAGTACCGTACAGGTAGTGTCTCCAATGCAAAGACCACAGCCCTAACTCAAGGTCATGAGTAGTGTAATTCTTCTCGTGAACCTTAAGTTGTCTTGAAGCATAAGCATGACCTTGTCCCGTTGCATAAGTACACAACGAGACCAAGGTTTGAAGCATCACAGTAGACAATGAAATCATCACTGCCTTCTGGAAGACTAAGGATAGGGAATTGCATAACTCTGTTTAAGAAGTTGAAATGCATCTTCTTGTTTCTGTCCCCATATAAAAGCTTGACTTTTCTGAGTCAATGTAGTAAGTGCAAGGCAATCTTAGAGAATTTGCAATAATCTCCTATAATAACCTGCCAGACCCAGAAATGAACGAATCTCTGTGGGAGTAGATGGAGTAGTCCAGTTCTTAATCGCCTCAATCTTGGCTGGATCTACATGAATTCCATCTTTGTTTATGACATGTCCTAAGAAGTGAACCTCCTTTAGCCAAAATTCACACTTTGAGAATTTAGCATAAAGTTGTTCTTTCTTAGTAGTTCCAAGACTTTCTTCAAATGATCCTCATGTTCTCGTTCTGACTTGGAATAAATCAGTATATCATCAATAAAGACGATAACAAACTGATCCAAGTAAGGCCTGCAGACTCGATTCATCAAGTCCATGAACACTGCGGGTGCATTGGTCAGCCCAAATGGCATAACCACAAACTCATAGTGTCCATATCGAGTCCTAAATGCCGTCTTTGGTATATCCTCATCATTTACTCTTAACTGATGATACCCAGATCGTAAGTCAATCTTAGAGAAGCAAGTTGCTCCCTGTAATTGATCAAACAGATCATCGATCCTGGGCAGAGGATATCTATTCTTGATTGTCAACTTGTTCAGCTCACGATAGTCTATGCACATACGAAATGAACCGTCTTTCTTTTGACAAAGAGAACCGGAGCTCCCCATGGAGAGAAACTCGGTCTATGAAACCTTTGTCTAAAAGTTCTTGAAGCTGACTAGACAGTTCTTGCATCTCAGACGGTGCTAATCGATACGGTGACTTCGCCACTGGTTTTGCTCCAGGGACGAGATCAATTCTAAACTCCACTTGTCGGACTGGTGGTAGTCCAGGCAAGTCTTCTGGAAATACGTCTGGATAGTCTTTGATAACCGGTACGTCTCCAACTGCTTTCTTGTCAGGTTTCTTTTCCACCACGTGAGCTAAGAATGCATAATATTTCTTCTTCAGATACTTCCTCGCCTTGATGCACGATACAATCTTCAATTCGCGGCAGGGTTTCTCACCGTAGACTATCATCGTTTCGCCGGACGGTAGGTAGGGGAATTCGAATAAGTTTCTCCGAGCATACGATTTCAGCATTATTCTTAGATACCAATCCATTCCTACTACAACTTCGAAGCTTCCGAGAGTCATAGGAATGAGATCGATAGAGAAAAGATGGTCATTTAATCTTAGCTCACAAGCATTAATGATGGAATCTACAACTATAGTCTTACCATTCGCTACTTCTACAGTATAGGGAGCAGTAAGTGTGGATAGTTGCATATTAAGCAAAGAAGCAGTATGAGCAGAGATAAAACTTTTATCAGCACCAGTATCAAATATGATAGGAACATAGTGATCATTGATAAGAAATGTACCCGTGATGACTGCCGGCTCTTCACGTGCTTCCGCAGTTCCAATCACGAAAGCACGAGCAGCAGCAGTATTGTTATTGAGTTTGGACACTGGTTTCTGAAGTGCCCTTCTGCCCCACAATGTAACAAGCTCTTCCACCTGTAGCAGCAGAAGTTGTGGCAGCAGTTGTTGCAGCAATAAGATGAGCAGATCGACAAGTCGCTGCAAAGTGTCCCATACGCCCACACTTGTGACACTTCTTGCATGGAGTATTGGGCAGATGATGGTACTGGCATTTGGTGCAGAGTGGAAACGAGCCAGTGTACTGCTTTCTGACATTAGTAGGTTGTGGCATAGCAGTGAGGGGAGTAGCATGAGTAGGTGCAGCCGCAGTCAACGCTGCAAAGTTCTTGATTGTTTCTGTTTCTTCTTCTTATGATGGTGCTGTTCAGGCTTCTTGCCTTCCTCAATCTGTGCCCTTTTGAATCCCTTTCGGGTGAGCACCCCAGATTTCACATACTCTTCAGTAAGAGTAGCACCAAGTTGGATTGCCGCCCTAGAGTAGTAGGGTTTTACCCATGACAGTTCCTCTAACAACCAGAGGCAACCCTTCAATGTATTTCTCTATCCTGCGGGATAGAGGAGTAACCAGATGTGGTACCAAAATGCACAACTCATGAAAACGAGTTGTATACTTCGCGTTTTCACCACTATCCTGCACCAGATTCCACATCTCCACCTCCAGTTTCTTCAGTTCATGACGTGGACAAAACTTTTCCACCAGTAAGTTCTTGAATCCATTCCATGGTAAGGCTAGAGCGACTTCACGTCCCCTGGTGTTCTTCTCAGAGTTCCACCAGGTGAGTGCGCCCTTATGAAATGCACTGAGGCCATCTTGACCTTTAGATTTTCAGGGCATCCAGTGTAAAGTCGAGAATGTCTTCGATGCTTTCCAGCCACTGCAGTAGGCCGGTAGCTCCTTCGTACCAGAGTACTTAGGAGGCTTAGCATCGTTGAACTGCTTGAAAGTAAAGTTAGCAGTTCCAGAATTGTTGGTGTTTGAGTTGTTGCAGAGTCACCAGTACTCCCCCGAAGATTTTGGGTGATGTCAGTGACCATGCCCGGATCACATCCCTCATGTGAACAGCGATAGCTCGAGCAATCTTGTTAATTTCATCATCATTACCGCTTGTCGAACCCCCAGCATTTGGGTCTCGTCGAGGAGGCATTCTACGAATAGAAGCCACAAGCGGGTCAGTAATGAGAATGGATACAATTGAATTTTCATGATAAGGTCAGTAATATATCCATACTACTAGTATTATCATTCAATTGTAATATGATCCAGTACACGTATAAGTTATCAACTTATTTGTATACTTATCATGTGAATATGTACGATGTCTCATGATCTCTCCACCAAACCTACACACTGACACTTTCCCGATATACCGAAAATAGCTTATATATAGGGCTCACTCTCGCTGCCCACCACCGTTTCGGTATACCACGATCATGCCCTTGCTAGCATTTGGCAACACGTTTGTACTGATTTCCATGTGTTTTCCATTGATTAAGAATCCCATGATCTTTGATCAACTTGAACTATGATTGATTCCATGATTGAACTATGATTATGTTATGCGTGCACCTACTAACAGTTGTTAACATGTAGAACTAAGTCATACGTGTGTTCTACACTTTCCTGTTAACTTATGCCAGTAAGTACTAATGATGTAATCACTTAAGAATTTCACTTAAGGTTTACATTTATGATATGTTCACAACTTGGTTGATTCACCATAATGTCTGGTTCATCCAAGTTTTGAATTTCATTATGATTTGATTCACCAATGATTGTTTCCCAAATGATTGTATCCCATGTGTTTTGACTAATGTTCCATGTGTCCAGTTGATCCTGAATCCTCACTCCAAATACAAACGCCGGATTTCCCCTAACATACTGAAATAAGCTTATATATAGGGTAAGCTCTCACCGACCACCACTTACCTCAACACGTCAGCGTTAATCCGTCGTCTATATTTGGGGCTAAGATTCCAACTGTTGATTGATTATGATTATCCCATGATTTCCTCTTGTTCCTTGATTCTGTTTATGATTGTGTAAACCATGGTCCTTAATTTACTAGAAACTAAGACCTTAGGTTTATGTATATGTGTCCTAGGTTAATCAACCTAGTTTCCCAATACTTTAAAGTACTGAGCATAATGATTTCCTGTGAGAACTTCAACTAAAGAATACTGTTACACAGATTCTAAGTTATAAAGTTCCTATGATAATGAATCCATGATAATGATAACAATGACAAGGATTTCAAATCTAAGTTCTAAATTAATAGACCTCAACCTTTGAATTCCTATAATGATATGACAAGGATCTCAAATCCAAGTTCTAAGTTAATAGATCTTGATCTTTGAATCCTATAATGAATATGACAAGGACTTTAGATCAAAGATAACCATCTTTGCCTCTAAAATCCCATAATGAATATGACAAGGATCTTAGATCAAAGATACTAAATTAATAGATCTTTGCCTCTAAATCCCATAATGAATATGACAAGAAATTCATATCAAAGATACTGAAACTACAGATCTTTGCCTCTGAATTTCTATAATGATCTCTGTGTGAGAATTTCAGATCAAGGATACTAAGAATACAGATCCTTGCCTCTGAAATCCTTAAATGCATATGTGTGAGAATTTAATTCGGTTTCTAAAATTATAGAAGTCCGATTCAAATTCCTTGACTCGATGTCTAATCTTAGAAAAATGTCCCTAAGATCTTTCAAGCTTATTGTAGACTTAATGCTCACTTAAGTTACTTAGATCCTAAGTATCCTCAAGCCTATAGCACTTAGTCCTATTGGGTAGCTTAGGTTATAGTCTAGGTCATTAAACATTGGGTTTTTTCCTAGTTCTCTACAACCTTGGCTCTGATACCAACCTGTCACACCCCTGCGCCGCGTGCGGAATCCACGGCGCGGTGACGTATGATCAGTTGAATCATGCACAAGTATTGAATAAGAACAACCACAATGGATTACTATGTTTCATAATGTTAAGACAATTGTTTAGTTACAGACAACTATCTACCAAAGTAAGACAACTACAGACCCAAAATATAGTTTACAAAAGAAGACTTCAAACAAGACAATCAAACAATTAGGATTTAGTGAGTTTCTATTCCATCCTAGCATGTTTCTTCATCTTGTTCTATCTTAGAATGGTCTCCTTAGTTGTCCCTGAGAATGTCTTAAACCTGATTACCTGAAATACGTGAAAAGTAACTGTCAACTACAGACGTAGTTGGTGAGAACAATAGGTTTAAGCATTTGTAAACATGAGTATATGATATAAGACATAGGTAAGTTAAAGCATCATAAGATTCACACGGATGAGCTGCAACCCAAACTAACATCAAGTAAGAAAATGAGTGTAAACAGTCCAATCACTGTTTGCACATGAGTCAACATATAATATCAAGTCCCAAACCACGTTTGGAGTTAGATAATGTGTCAACAGTTTTGAATAAACCATATGTAACGAAATCTGCAGTTAGTTTATAAAAACAGATTTAAAAACTAACTGCAGCAATCGGTCTGCCCCAATGTATGTGTCCGCTTTCCCTTGTTGTGATCACCCAGTACTAACGCTAATGAATATGATACTTGATGGGTTTATAAGTTTGTTTACAACAATGGACACCATGTTTTCTGAATCTTACTTTAACCGGATGTGTTAATGTCTTATTGAAAACCTGGATTTAACTCCACGAGTTGAATCCTTTGTTTATGTAACATGAAATGAATCTCTTGATTTGAATACCATGATGTGAACAACTTGACTTGAATACCATGTTTTGAACCAATGAATTTGAATACCATGTTTTGAACCACTTGATTTGAATACCATGTTTTGAACCAATGAATTTGGATACCATGTTGTGAACCACTTGTTTTGAATACCATGATGTGATGACCTTGTGTAATAACAAGGTTTATAACAAAAGGGTTTGTAAAATCCTTTAAAAGAACATTTGAGTAAGGGTTATAAAACATTTCAAGAAAACATTTTAAAATCCTTTTAGTAATAAGGGTTTAATAGTAAATAATCCTTTAAAACAGTTGACAATTTCCTTAAACAGTTGAAGAATCACTTGGATTCATAAGATAAACCTGTAATGTTTATGAATGCACATAAATGTGCAATGAAACAATATTGAAATAGCGGTTTTGATCACGTGTTCCACCCCAAAACAGTTATAAAACAGTAAAAGAGGGGCTAAAGTTCTCACCTGTCTGCAGTAGACTCTGAACTTAAACAGATAGCAAGTAGCAAACAGGACTTCTAATTGTCTCCTATAACATTGTAATCATACATTATAGGATTTATAATTGTATAACTTGATTCATTGATTGACTTTGTGTTCACTTGAACTTGTTTAACTTGATTACTTGATTGATCATGGGTTCAAGAAACTTGTGAAATGTTCTTTGATGCATAATTCTTATGCATAAATGATAAATGTTCAAGAATTTGAGAGCCATTGATTACCATTTGTTGTGAAAAGATGTTCAATTGTTTTCAAGTCTTGTGATTGTGAATTTATCTTCATGATTGTTATTAAGTATAAACTTAACCAATTCATGATCAATTCACAAGTATTATAAGTCGAACCCAAAACAATTGGCCTTAGTCCATGTAACCCCAATGGTCCTTAATTCGAGTTCATGACCACTTAATTCAATAATGGGCCAATTGCTAAGTATTGGGCCAAAAGTGGATTTCGTGGGCCAAATGAATGAATTATTGGGCCTCATGTCTTGTTGGGCTTAACCTAAGGTGGACCGAAGCTAACTAATCAATTGGGCCGAATGGAATTTGATGGGTTGGGCCGAAAAGTCATGGGCTGCCACTTGGGCAGCGAACCCTTTAGTTTCAAAGGCTTAGGTTCGTTGGTTGGCATGGGTTCGGCTCATGTTGGTTCGCTGTGCATGCCACGAACCATGCAAGGTTCGTGTGAAAGGATCTTCATGTAGGGTTCGTCATAAGCTAGACAACTGCATAAGGGTTCGCGGCCAAAAAGAGTGCGTGGATGCATGAAGGCTTCGGCTAAGGATGGCCAAGGGTTCGTGAGCCAATCTGGGTTCGTGGCCTTAGGAAGGTTCGACGAAGGCAGGGAGGCTCGTGATAGCCCATATAGTTCGGCTGGCAGACCCCACACGAACCATGCAGGGTTCGTCAATGTTGGCTGTGTTAACAAGGGTTCGGGCCGACTAAGGAAGAAGGGTTTGGCTGCCGAACCTGTTACCCACATCATCTTCATCATCAACCTCTGGATCTAGACCACGATTCAAGCTAATAAAACCTCCAGAAAGCTTTCTATGGCTGCGAAATTAACTAGGAGAGTGCTAGGACCAGCTAACCATCGGGTTTTAAGCAAAGACACACACAAAACCCTAAATTCCCGAAACTTCCTTGGATCATACCTCGAGATTGGCTGGATGAAACTGCAATATTCTTGTACTTTCGTGTAGAGTTCGTCGAGAGCTTCGCGTGACACCAAGAAACACAAAATCCGTTGAGAAACGAAGAAGATACGCGCGTTTGAAGTTCGGTTCTAGTTAGAGAGAGGGTTCGCGAGTTTGAGAGAGAAAGGGTTGTTGGCTGAATTTAATGAAGGAAATGACCTTCTTTAGGGCTTTTATAGTCGGGTAGTGTTCGGGTCCGTTTCGGTCGCTCGGTTCGCGTTTCCGGAACGTAACGCGTATTTTACGCGGTTTTAATTAAAATTAAGTGTTAAACTCATTAAAATGATGAGTTTCAAAATTGTAAAAACATAAAATAATTATTTAATTATTTTTACTCTTCGTGTGTTGTCGGATCGTTAAACATTCACAATTACGTGTATACCCGCAATCGCGTACGTTTTCCGATCGTATTAAAATATTTAAAGTCGTTTAATCATAATCATAAGTTCAACATTCGTATCATTATGGATCGTCACCCATAACTATACTCAGTCTCGCTTACAGATTACGATTTTTGTTGGATTATTAAATGTCATAATATTCGTCTCGACACTACGCACTAACACTAACCTGTTACACCGAACGCAGTATATATATAGGGCTCACTCTCGCTGCCCACCACTGTTTCGATATAACAGTTACTGCTTGCTAGTGAAATCGACTGTAATAAATAATAAATACTTGTTTTCTGACTACTAAGGTCCTGTAACACACAAGCACACATTATGAACATGAAACACATTGATTGAACTGAAACTGAACAGACACTGTTCTAACACTGTTTACAACTACATGACTATATGCACAAATGTTACATTAGTCAAACACATAGGATAAAAATCCTCACAGTTCCCATTTCTGTCCTTGCATAGAACAATCATTGCTTTCCAGTACGACCATCGTAATACCACAATCGGAAGCCTTCCATAAAATCTTGACGCATCTTCCGTAAAGGAATCTTCTTCAAGACTTTAGGAGGAAAGCCACTTCAGGATAACCTTATGTTTCGGGTGTCTCATCAATCTCTGGAAGATAGTACGTTCAGGCTGTTGAGGTTGGAAGTT